>OY987257.1:37776340-37906236 GCA_963920725.1 Rhamphomyia laevipes
AAATGAGTATTGCGTAATAGTATTTGTGTTTGAAAATATATAAATTATGAAAGTATGCGTACCGAAAATTTCTTGAATTTAAGTTTGAAAAATATTTTTATTTTATATTTTCAATATTTTGAAAAATTTAAATTATTACAAAAAGCGAAGAAATTTTTAAGAAAAAATAAAACATTCCGTTTTATAAAATTAGTTATAAATAAAATTAATAAAATTGTTTAGCACTTCATAAATAACTTTTTAGGAAAATTTATTTAAAATAATTAATATTTTATAAAAATATGAAAAATTTAAAATACTGAATTTTTGATAATTTTAAACGTGATGTAAGGGCAAATTTATACAATCACGAACAACCTAATCTATTGCCGATTCCATATATAATTATTTCTTTAAAATAATAAATTCTTTATAATCATAAAATTCTGTATTTTCTATAATTAAATATATAAAAATTAAAATAAATTTTAAAGATTAAAATTTTTAAGAAAATCTTTCTTAAAATTCATAAAACATACGTAAAACATACATATTTTCCATACTCACGCTCATAAATCAACTTTTAACCGACAAGACAGATATTTAGCACATTTATAACTATTATTAGCAAACCCCTAAGATAATGCGGAAATCCAGTAGAATTGAAAATATAAAATAAAATTATTTTTCAAATTTAAATTCAAGAAATTTTCGGTACGCATACTTTCATAATTTATATATTTTCAAACACAAATACTATTACGCAATACTCATTTCATTAGATTTTGTTATTGTAATCAATCAAAAGATGGTTTGATAATAATGCTTATATTTCCTAAACTACTGGTCGGAAAATACCCTTTACGCGGACTTTTTTGTAGGGAATTGAACTACCTTTATTAATATATATAAAAAAAAATAGGTTATCGCTGAAAAAATGGAAATATTTACTTTAGAAGATGAAGTAAATTTTATATGCAAAATATTCATATATTATGTATTCCATATTTGTATATGGATTTTTGCTTTGAATATTGAGCATAAAAAATATTAGAAAGCTTTTTGATGTGAAATTTACTCAATTTGAAAGCTATTTGTTTTGAAAGAAACTCAATTCTAAAACTTTTCTGAAACCTTAGCTAAACACGTGGTTTCTGGGGTACTATAAATTGAAATATTTTAAATATTTTTTTTCCAAAAAGAGGTATATGATTTGATTACTCTGGATATATTTCTTTGTGCTATTACTAAGGAACTAGAGTGGGCTATAACATTTTTCTTCTTTTTTTTTTGTGTTATGAAAATGTCATTATTTTTTAAAATTTCATTATCTCTAATGGAATTTTCTTCTGTAAAAAAAAAATAATAATGTCACAATTAACTATGTTTGTATTTCGGTAGAAAAAGAATAGTAGAAAATTGTATTTTTTTTACTTTCTTCTAATGATATATGATACGTCGTACTTACAGGCATCGTTATTTTAAAATAAAATGTTCAATAGATTCTTTTTGGACAATTTTATTTCATTTATTTAAATGCATTGGCATTTTGATGATCTCCAAACTCCAAAGATAGATTTGGAAACAATAATATTTAATTCTATAGGTTTTACGGTTTTTGTTAAATAAAATGTCTTTGAGTTTTAAAATATTTATTATTTTATAATAAAGTGGAATCCTTCAATAGAGAATTACTTATACACTACATTCAGGCATCTTTTTCCACAAAATATTTTGTAAAAACGACAATATACTGAGTAGTAACATTGATTTTTTTTAAAATATAGCTATAAATATTGCTTGAATTCTTTTAAAAAATAACTTGTATCTAGCTGGATTGCCCAGCTTTGTTGACCCAATATTGCTTGAATTCTTAAATAACTTGTATTTTTAACACGATTGCCCAGCTCATTAAAAATTTTTATGTATTCTGCTCATAATGTAAAACATTATTGTTTATATGAAATTTAGTAATTTGATCGGCTCCGGGAATTCCAGTCAAAAACATTTCAATAAAAAAAAGGCAATTCAGTCAGAAAAAAGTTCATACAAATTTTTTGACTGAAATGCCTTTTAAAGAAGGAACTTCACTCAAAAAAAAGGGAATTTCGGTCAGAAAAAAGTTTGACTGAATTGCCTTTTTAGTATTTGCACTGAAAAGCCTTCATTCAGATTTTTTTTTTTTACTGGAATGCCTTTAGGTTTGTTTCTTTTTTTACTAGAATTCCTTTTTCTTTTTAAATTGCAATTGTCGATTTTGTAATAATTTTTTTAACTATAGTTGTAAGCACATAATTTTACACAGAAATCGAGGAATGTATTTCACAATTAGAAAAAATATCGTCTACTGAATTTATCTCTGAATCCATAAGTATGAGTTTGAACGTGCGCAATTTACCATTACCAATAGTTAAGACTACATGTGAATTATGTGAAATAACTGAGCCATAACCAAAACCAACAACATCTCTAAATACAACTGTAAACTGTTACCCGAACAAGATACAAACCAGCGAAACGACCTAAATCACCTTTACCAGAACAGGAAGAATGCGGTCCCAGCGGCGAATCCAACGAAGGTGGATTCAACGTATGTCCAATGTGTATTTACAAAGGCGTGGTATAGGCACGGTTCGTTCTAACCGTATCAATAATTCTAAACTGCCATAGGATAAAGGCAGCGAGTTGAAAAATAAAGATAGAGGTTACTCTGTTGAGTAAGTTGGTTCAGCATTTGGTTTAGACACCTGCACTGTTTAATGGAAAAATACAAAAAATGTGCGTTTGGCATCGACGTAGGTGTGCTACCATTTCGTACAACGAATACAGAATCGCAACCAGTGAAAGCTATTAGATACGATGGGAAAAGACTAGACTTCATAGAGGTTTACTACCCGAATATCATCAAGGAGTATAACTACCACATGGGTGTTGTAGATCTAATGGACGGTTTGCTAGGTCATTACCACACACGCTTGAAGACAAAAAGTTCAAAATTACGCCTATTTTATCACTTCATCAATATGGCAATGGTCAACGCTAACTTAATACATCGACGTATACACGGATCGGCCTACGAGCCACCTAATTTTTGTGAAGAAGTTGCAGAAGCCTTGTGTCATTTTCAACAACCGATTGCAAGAAAATCTGTAGGTCGAACATCTTTAATCACACAGAAAGCTAAATTGGGTACTGCAGGTGGCAAAAGGACATATGTTCGTCCTCCTGACGTACGTTACGATGGCGTTGTACATATGGCAGACTTCCTACAAAAAAATACTTCCATATATTTCACATCAAATAATAAACCTTCATTATACATATACGAGTACTTATTTTCATATACTTTTTTTATTTCATTTATCATACTTTCATATACTTTTTTTATTGTGCATATCTGGATTTGTTAACAGGATTTAATATTATTTGTAATAAAACACAACAATAAATTAATAACAGCTATCTTTTTCATAGGTCTTAATTTGGCTTTATAGCGAATCAGACGTGTTATAAAAAATTAAAAAGTCAATTCAATTCTAAATAAATATTTTAAATAATTAAAAATACATAGTGGTAAAAAATAATTAGAAATTTAAATAAAGTTGTTTCTAGTTGTTAAATATAAATTTACTTCTCACCACAGGGTATAATAATATAATAAACTAAAACGTCATCTGACAAATGTCATTATCAAACAATTACAAACAACTGCGTTTATATAGATAAGCTGTGTTTTTTTAATTTACTGTGTTTATACAGATAAGCTAGTGGTGTATATAGCCGTATGCATACTTTTAGGTGTATTGATTATTTAATACTATCAAAATTTTAAGATCACCAATTCTAAAAAATGATATAAATGCCAAAATTGTCATAAATAACAATATGCATGAAAATATTCCACAAAATCAATCTAATAATCAAGAAATTAATGTGGAAATCAATAAAAATACACTTATATAAGAATAGTTTATCAAATAATCAAATAACTAGCATGCTATTGTTCCAATAACTTCAGAAATATCTGAGAAAACATTGAAACAAACCGGAATTGACCGATACATTACGGTCACCAAAAGAAAAAGAAGTCCTACGTCAGCCAATATAGCAAAGAAACAAAATGCAAGTAAGGCAATATCAACCAATAGATTTGAAATTTTATCAGAGGTGGAAGAAACCGAAATCCCAGTAAGAAATGTGAAACCACCTCCGATTTTATACGTGAAAAAAATAATACAAATTTGATAAACATGCTCTCAAAATTAATTGGTACAAAAAGTTTTTATGTTGTCAATTTAAAAAAAGGTAACAGAAGAAATACTTGAATTAGATGTGCGTTTTTTTGCCGCACTGCAACGCATGCGTTGACTGATATTTAATTAGATGTGCATAATTCTTGTGCGTCCGGCGGTGCAGCAATTTACAACATTTTAATATTTGTTGTGTAATAAAAAAAAATATTAGTGTTTATAAAATTGTGCTAATAATAAACACAAAATATTAATATCAATAATAAACACTAAATCTGATGACACAAAACAATTAAAAAAAAAATATGTTTACAAATCAGCAAAAATCTATTGTCAAACTGATTTTTTTTATTTTTAAGTTGGTAAATTTAACTCCTGCACTGCCGCCGCACGGCAAAATTAGAATTAGAGATATCATGCGGCAACGCACCGCATGCGTTAACGCAGTGCGTTGTCATCTAATCGGTTTCTAATTTTGCCGCACGGCAAAACGCACTAAAAAACGCACATCTAATTCCAGCAAAACCAAAATTCAAATAAATAATGAGCAAAATTACAGAATCATAATTACAAAATTCGATGCGCTAAAATTTTTTTTATACGTATCAGCTAAAAACGAGTAAAGGGATACTAGTAATAAGCAAAGGAATTGAAAAAAGCTGTAGTTTTTCTGAAATAAAAGAATCATTAGAATCAGAAATTAATATATTTAATTTAGTTAAAAATAATATCTAATATGAAAGATTTTTGTCAGGTTCTAAATATATAAAAAATATTAAATATATTTTGGCATGAATATACTGTATATCGACGCGTCCGAACTAAATGAAGACAGATTTACAATAAGAATATTCTATTTTATTTTATCTTTATTATTATGCTTAAGCGTGAGTGGGAGGGAAAAAAACGTAAAAACATGAAAAATTTATCATTTCTAGTTTACTTACTTACGAGTGAATTCTATTTACATGAAAGTATATTCAAAACTACCACTGGAAATACAACTTTTATTGAAATAATTACTTTCTGGTTTACTGTCTTTTCGAGGAAAATTTTACTTACTTCAAAGTCATCATCACCTATAACGGGATTAACAATAAAAGGGTTTTAATTCTTTTGTTATTTACTTTCATTCAAGTAAACTATACTTTCCATTTTAAAATTTTAACTTTTTATAGTTGCTTGCTAAAGAGTAAAAAATACTTTCTGGAAAAGTAATATAAAAAATACCCTTCGAAGATAGTAAAATTATGTATACTTTCTGAGGAAAGTATAAATCGATGTTTTCAAAAAATGAAATCCAACGAAAATATACTATTAAGAAATTAAACGCTACTTTTAACATAGCACATTTCCCATAATACTATGAAAAAAGTACAAAATATTGCTCGGATTTCTACTTTATTAAGGCCAGAAAATTTAGAGTGTAGTGATGTTTCAAAGTTACGTATCTTAAATTGGAAAAGTGTTGCTCAAGATAGAAACGAATGGAAGCAAATTGTGAAGAAAGCCAAAACTCACACCGAGTTGGAGCGCTTAATAATGATGAATAACAAATAAAATCTACCAACTAGGTTGATAATTAAACTTGATAATTAAAAATTAAGTTTTTTCAGAATAGATTGGTCGAAAATACCATGTATTGTATTAAAATGAGAAGGTTAAAAATGTACATAATATAGTTAATCGTTTTAAACAACCACAACCATTATTTAGAGTCGAACTTCAACCAGATTCCGTAAAACTAAAAAAAAAGTGAGGTACATCCGATATACAACCTTAGATATATTATGCACAGAAGAGTTTATATAGAAGAACCTCAAAAGAGGAATGGTCCCATCCAATGTGGCAACTGCCAAGAATATGGCCATACAAGAACATATTGCAAATTACCTCCAGTTGGTATCATATGCGAAGATTTACACCCAACAATCAACTGTAATAAACGTAGTAACTGTGGTGAAACATGTAGTAACTGTGGTGAAAATTATACAGAAAATTTCAAGGGTGTATAGTATTTACTGAAATGAAAAATAAAATTACCTCACGTAAAAAACTACCAGCTCAAAATACGTATAAAACGACACCAGCTCAAAACACAGCACGCCTCCAGCCACAAATAAAACATTTCCTACCAAAGCATACGCCAATGCTTTGAAAGGTAAAATAGTCAAACAAAGTAGCCAATCTAACAACATAAGTGGATTCCAAAGTATGTTTTCAAATTTTATGCAAACCATGATGCCATTCATGAGCTCTATGCAAGGCATGTTACAGGAGCTGATAAAGAACCAAAGCGTGCTACTTCAAAAAATGTCAACTTCTACTTCATCATGAATTGCTTAAAATTGTACCACTGGAATGTCAACCGTGTACATCACCACAAACACGAATTAGAACAATTCCTAAATCAACAACATATTGATGTGATTCTTATTTCTGAAACGCACCTTACAAATAAGTATAACTTTAAAATATTATGACGCTAAACATCCAGACAATAAAGGTCATGGTGGAACACGAACAGGTATCCTAGTCAAACACAAAATTCGCCACCATCATAGTTCACATAGCCTTATTCAATATATAATCAACAAAAAAATTGACTACAAGAAATCTCCTGCAAATGACAACATAAATTGGACGCTTAGTTTTTGAAAACCGTTTATTTATTAAAAAAAAGTACCATTTTTAGATTAATACTGCCTTTAGCTTAATGTGCCAAGTGCCGTTTTTTCTAGAATGCGAATTTCGAATGCGCGACTTTAATTTACATTTTCAGCAACTTCAATTTGTATCAAAAACGAATTAGGGTCACGTGACTTTAACTTACATTTTCAGCGACTCAATTTGTATAAAAAACAAGTTAGGGTCATGCGACTTCAATTTACATTTTCAACGACTTCAATTTACATATTTTCTGTATTCGCGCTACTGCACTGCATTCAATATGAAACTATAATTATTTTTTTACAATTGTATTTATTCTTACATCTTCCCTATTATTTAGTTATATTAAAAATTTAAAATGTTATAATAATGCTACAAAAAATTACTTTAGCTGTGATGCTAAACAAGTAACAATTTCCTAGCAATAACAACAAAAACAGCATCGATTGCTGAATTTTAGTTTGTTTGTTTATCCTTCGGTTTAACTGTTAGAAGCACATTATATAGTAAGTCCAAATTTCGTGATCTTACTCCAGTGGCTTCATAAATTTGAAATTCTTTGTTGAGAGAATTAAAATTATCGCCACAAGGAACTTGGGATTGAAGGAACTTGAAATTTTGTGATTGCTAAATTTAACTCATCGGCAATTGATGTAGATTCAGGTTCAACATGAATGACTACGATTTCATGGCTTTCTTCACTGTTACTATTGTTATATTTTATAACAAATTCTACGATTATTATATAATATAAAGTTACCTTCTCCTAATATTAATTTAACTTCTTTTCTTCTATTTCTTATAAAAAGCACATAAACTCATTTATATTCATTTAAAATAACTTTGATATATATAATTTTGTTTATTAACTTATTTATTTAATATATTTTACTTAAATATTAAACAATAATAAAAACGACAAACTCGGACCACGGACTCAATTCAACTCAACTTTTATTTTACTTACTTAAAAATCATTTACCTAAAAGTTCAACAGCTTGTTCTTCCGTTTATAATAAGTTCAGCTGAACTTATCGAAATTAATGCTTTTTTAAAAATGCTTTATTACAATATTGAATATTTTAATTAAAATACTTAATTTAGTTAATTAATTTCACAATATTAATAATATCAAATTTAATTACCATCCGGTTTGATTTTCAACGCAGGTAAATAACCTGGTTGAACTAAACATAACATTCCTCCCAATTCGCGAGTTATGCCATTGAAAAGCATACTTTTCAATACTACGATTACAAACAAGCTGTTGAATTTCCGTGTAAATACTTCTTTAATTTTAAATTACAATTTGAACGTTAATAAGGAATTAAAGTTTTGAAGAATTTGTTGAGCTGATACTATAAAATTTTGAATTTATTAATTTTTTTTTATTTACAATGTTTTATGAAACATTCTTAAACAGAAATCGATTTAGTTTATAATTGTATTAAAATAAAAATTAAATTTGCACTTATATAAAGAAATTGTTTACTAGTTATTGTTTATCATTTTTTTTTACAATAAAATCATTTTTTTTTCAAAGAACATAAAATTTTAAAGTTTTAGAAAACAAAAGTTAAATAATAAAAAAAAATTTTTTTAAATATATATAAATAATTTTTTATTTGGAAATAATTACTACATCAGTGATATTTTTCTACTTTTGAAATATTTTATTTTCATTTTTTACTTTTCGTTTTTACATTTTTTTTATTTCATATTTTATTTCCTAAGAATATGAGTTCAAATAGTGATAAAAAATCGAGATAAAATATTCGAGTTCGAGTAGTTAATTAAATAATATAAATTCCGAGTAAAAATCACGATAATAAAATACACTTTAGTTAGTATAAATTTTATAGTTGTTAGGTGGGAGTTGTGAGGTAAAATAGTTGTTAGATGGGACGGGAGGGGATTTTGTATGTGTTAGTTTGGGTATAGGATGTAACTTGCATTATGGCATAACATTTGATGTTATGGCATAGCATTCCTTCCAATTCGCGAGTTAAAACTTAACTTCTATTTTATATATTGATTATTGTATGATGTTACAATAGTTTTTTGAAAATATGCAAACAAATAGCAAACAAATAAAATTCATTATAAATCTTTAAAATTTAGTTTTTTTTTTTATATTATTTTTCTTATACATTACATTCAAAAAAAATTCTGTTTAATTTTAATTTTTTTTTAGTTCAATAGGTGATGTTTATAAAGTTAAACATTTTATTTTAAGTTCTGAAAGAAAGTATTTCCGGCGTAGAATATAAATCGGATTTAAAAAATGCACTTCCATTTAACGATCTAGCTCTTTTCATGGAATTGGGGTTAATGTTAATGTTTACGGGTTTCTCGGATGTATAGGTGGTTGTGTTTTGGATATGAATGGATGTTTGCTCGGAGGGGAAAGGGGTAATTCTGTAGGTTTCTTAATAGTGGTTAATCTGCTACTAGAAGGAATATGTGGCATTGAGGAAATAAACGTCCTTAAGGTGGAATTAGTTTCCTGAGATTGTTTATAAGGTAGGTCAGGTTCTAGATTAGTTTCGTCCTGGTTCGTATGTGTAATGTGTTCTATTTGTAGGCGGTCTGTTTGACTCCCGATTAAATTCTTGAAATTTAATGTGGGTAACAGATGCGTAAAATTTACATCGAAATTCGTGAAGTTGTAAATGTATAGCCAACCAAATTGGGCAAATGTTTCTCTTTGATTTCATGATACGGGAGTTCCAAATTTTCTAGAATAAAATGACATTTTTTAGTTAATTTTATTATTCCTTTTCCTTGCAGACTCCATTTCCTCATATATGGCGTACAAAACCCTGTCAGCTCACGCCGGTTCTGTAAGATGTACAACCACGTATTCAAAGCTTTTAGTGGTGTTATGTGGTCCCCTATATCCGTTAACATATGATACTGACAGCCCGAATCTGTCAAGGATGGTTCATTCTTTCTAATTGTTTGCTCAAATATTCTTAATATGCAATGTTTCTCTTCAGTTTGCAATATTTTTGGATGGAATTCCTGGCAGACTTGGAAAACTGTATTGTAATCTGTATTGATCAGTTTACAGTTGGCTGTTAATTCCATTTCGGTATAGTGTGCAAACTGGCCAGCAGAGTTGTTAGCTATATAGTCCCTATCTAGATTAACAATTACATGAAGGTCATTTTCTATTGTTTTGGGCAGTGGATATATTTTGTATAAATTATACTCATACCTTTCTAACAGTGCAACTGTCATCCTTATACCCACCTCGTTCCCCCAGTGAGATAAATCTATTGTTGCTAATTGATTTATCACCAGGGATGAATACATATAAGGATGACTCTTTTTTCTAGTTATATTGCTCAATATATCTACTAATAACTGCGAGTCCAGGTTTAAGCGGTGTATTTTATGTTGTTGTAATGAATTTTTAATCTCGCCCTGTTCTAAAATATATCCATAAATTCTTTCCAACTCAGCTAGAGCGAAAAGAGCTAGACGGTTTAATTCTATTTCTGCCCATAGTGCACTGACGTCAGTTTGTATAACTGCCAATTGCTTCTCCATATCCCTTAGCCGTGGGGTTTCTTGACATCTTAAAAACTTCTGTAGTTCCAAAAACAATCTTCTTTTCTCTCTTGATTCTAGTTGCTATTTTCATTCTAACCACTTTCAACGAACTTAATAGATTCAACTCTCCTCTATTGCCTGCATATCCATGATTATTCATATCCTTTTCCAACTACTTTAAAAATTCTCCATTAACCTTAACTCTGGTTGACATCCTTCCAGAAAAGGTGAGCTCTCTCATAATTTGGCCTTTTCCAGCCGTTATAAAGTCAGTTTGGGATGCGCTTGCCAACTTGCTTACATAATAGAAACCAATCAATCCAAACCTTACACTCCTTGCTATGCATCCTCTACCTTGCAATTGGCTCCCTATTTCTCTTCTTTGTTGAAACTCATGACCTGTCATTTGTTGCAGCAAGTCCAGATATTCTTTGTGCCTTCCAAATACTGCATGAAATACCAACTCCTGTGCAGTTCTAGTAGTTGTTAGGTTATTGCTTCTAATAACAAATTGCTCTTTCAAGAATGAATTCCAAAAATAATATAAACCAGCTCCTGAAAAATCAAGTTCGACAATTGGGCTTTCTAATATTTGCTCCATTATTAAATTATCTGCGTTCTTAGCAAAGTTGTTTCGATATGCTGCATTCTCTCTAGCTTTAACCAAGAGCAAAGACGCTGGTATAAAGGCTTTATTAGACGCTCGAGTTATGCCACACAAGGCAATGGTAGCCAATTCATTCAAAAGTGATAATTTCTTTTGTTTTGAACCTTTTAAAACATTTGCAATTTCCGTGATGTTTGGGATTAGTTTGAAGGTTTGACAAAAAGCAAAAATCCATGGTTTTTGGTAGGTGTTATCAGTAATCATACATAAATTTATAGCAATTGTCATGGGACCTAATGAGTTTTTCATAGCCGATTGAATAGATGGTGTGTAGGTAGATCCAGAGTGGAGCATGCAGTGTGAGCTGTTTAAACCGAACGATTCTATCTGAATTTCTTGAACTGTTTTGTCTGTTTTTTTATAAGTAATTTTATTATTTCCCATTCTCACTTCATTAAATCTTGATCTAAATGCAACTATCTACTTTAAAATAGCATTTAAAGTCCCCATTTTCTTCCTATCCTCTTCAGTTGTAGCATATTTGAATCGATAACTACCTGCCAGTATTCTCATTTGTGTTGTTAATGTTTTAGCTTCTACACTTATTTCACCAACAAAGATTCCCTTGTTGTCTGGAACCAAGATCTTTAAACCACCAGTGGCATTACTTTCTTGCCTCATTTTGTTGTGCATGGTTAATATAATTGAGCTTATGTCAGCAATTAAGTCTATATTGTTGATGTCTCTTATTCCATACGCCTTTATTAAGAATTCGTGCCAATGGAGGATTAACATTATTGCATTTTTCTTTAGTTCTGGTTCAGGTAATGCTCTTAACTTTATTGATGACGCAACTTCATTTCCTATAGCATCAACATTTGTTCTTTTCAAATTTGACCCTACTACGATGGTTCCTGAGGCACTTTCGACTGCAGTATCCGTATCCATTCTTGTTTCAGAGGTTGAACTTTTTGGACTGCTCATATTGTAAGATTACGATAGTGGGTGTGTTATTACTTGGTATATATATAAGAAAATATATTTTATAACAAATTCTACGTTTATTATATAATATAAAGTTACCTTTTCCTATATTAATTTAGCTTCTTTTCTTCTATTTCTTATAAAAAACACACAAACTCATTTATATTCATTTAAAATAACTTTTGTTAGATCACTGAACACCCAAACCTATTTATAGGAACTTAAAAAAAAATATTGCAAAATAAAAAAAAAACATATATAAAATTTTATTTTATTTTTTATATAATTTTTAATTCTACTATAACAGCAATTTTTCATATAATATTTTTCTACCGTACAACACCAACAAAAAAGTATTATCTGTAACAAACAGCAATTTGAATATACAAAAAATTTATGTAGTAGGCCAAATATTCACAAACAGTTTTGAATATGCATTGGCTGGCATATTCATATAGAGAAATATTCTCTTCCATTCTTTTTATCCTCCTATCCTTCCTTCCTACTTATATATAAATATAAATAATTTCTTCGTTGGTTCATATTTTAAACTGAACACTATAGAACTCATAATAATTTCTCAATTTTTCAAAAATATTCTCTGAGAATACGAAATTATCTAACAAAAGCTTGGTTCATAATTTTTAATGAACATTTGAAAAATACTATAAGAAAAATTTCGAAATGTTGGTTCGTTACTATTGCGAATTTAATGTTATAAGATTTTTTTTTTTTTTTGTAGGTATATGTATATTCTTGTTGATGTTCATAATTTTAAATGAACATTGGAAAAATAATATAAAAAAAATTGACAAATATTGGTTCGTTGTTGCGGTGGCAAATAATATAAGGAATTATTTTTTGTTAGGGTTGCAATATATTTTTGTTACTTGCTTATAATTTTAAATGAACGTTACAAAAATAATATAAGAAAAATTGAGAAATTTTTGTTCCGTTGTTGCGTTTGCGAGTTTATAAATACAGATTTTAATGAAATTTGGCTCACAGTTTCATTTCAACTTCATCCTAATGTTCGCACAAGATGATAACGATTATTTTAGTGTGTCCATTTTAGAATTTCTCGTTTATGTCGAGAGCAATCAGGATTTTTTTTTTTTATGAAAAATGACAAAATAATTTATATCACAGATTTCGATGAAATTAGTTGGTTTCATGATTATGTACCATCCTAGATAGGTAGAGGTCAGTAGTTTAATAATAAAATTTCCGATTAATATTTCATATGTTCTAGCTAGAACATAGTAAATTATTATCTATTTTGATTTTTTTTTACTAACATTAGTTTTGTAATCTAGTTTGTGCTTATAAAATTTAGAGCCAGCAGATTAAGTGGTTTCCTATTATCTACACCCCACTGTTCCTACTTTTTTGTATTTATTGAACTGAACACCCGATATAAAACCATTAGCTTCGCCACTGGTTAACATGCACCTCTCGTCAGAATTACCAAGCAAAACAGGGAAACGATGTAGGGAGGAATTATAAATACCTATTAAAAGCTAATATTAATTAAATAATCTGAAAGATTACTCCGGTATAAAACACTTCCCGTATTTAGCAAATTTTATAATACGTTGTGCGGTAAACTAATTGATATGTAATCGTTAGATGAAACTACTCTCTTAAGCTGGATTGCAGAAAAGTCTTTCAATGCATAGCAATGTATTTGTTGTTCTTCAACTCTTGCAAACAATCCCATAATAAACTAAATATATCTAATTCAGGATGAGCCAATTAAAACTCAAAGGTTTGATGTACAATAATGTATCAAAATTATAAAAAATTTATATTCTTCTGAATTGGTCTGTTACTTAATTTCTGACATTGGTATTTACATTATTCAGTCTCATTTGGGAAAGTCTGAATAAGTGCAAAAACATAATTATAAATAACCAATGCCAACCCATTCAGGTCTCAAAAATATTTGAGTTGGTGAAATCATAAATAAATTTTCCACTTTATCATGACAGAATATAAATATAATAACCTATATATATATTTATCATTAATATACAATGACAAAGAAGCTGGTGGTGAATATCAATGCGAGCAGCAATTGGTTACAACATATTTATTAATTTATCTATTCGATACGATAAATGTATGCCATTTATTAGAGAATAATGTTAAGATATCATATATAGCTATATAAAATAAAATAAATAAAATTCCAAAATACTTGTATATATAATAATTATTATAGAAAATCATAAAATATTATATAATAAAATTTGCATTTAATTTTTTTTTATATTAACATCAAATAAATTATTTAGTATTTGGTATAATATCAAATAAATTATCCTTTGATATTTAAAAAAAAAGTACTTTTTAAATATTTTATCTTAACAAATGAAATGCGGTCGTTTATAAATTTTAAAACATATTTTTATTATAATTCTAAAATGTTTTATTAATTCATATATATTTAAATATCTCGTTCTATAATAAATTATTCAAAAAAAGGTTTTTATACTGAATTTAATGTATTTTTTGTTCCATTTTATTATATATGTATGTATATCATTTTTCTTTCAGAAAGTCGATTAAGATATTTACAACAAATTATATTTTATAATTTATTTTTCCAGTTAAAATGTTAAAATGATCAATATCATTTTTTGATACAATTTTTATATGAATATTATTCATATTTGCTAATATACAGGGTGTCCCGGTTTGGGATGCTAATCCGTTAAGGAGTGGTTCCTTGGTTCATTATAAGCAAAAAATCGTATGGAAAGGGGGTGCACTTTCAACACCCACTGAGCTACAGGGTGTTTTAAACAAGTCCTTCGGAGAAGTATACTATTTATTTATATTATTTAAAATGTTGATTGTTTCAGAATTTTATATATTTACTCCTTCGAAAAGGATATGAGGTACTAAAATCTTCATTTATTTTACATCACAATTTAGCAAATTAGTAATACCTAATACCTAAACTAGGCACGTTAAATTGCGTTAAAGTTATGATTTTTTCAAAAAAAAATTAATCAGATTTTGGAAAAATGCCAGCTACCTCAGTACTTAAGTGTCGTATACGCATTTTGGCACATTTTGACTTAAAAGTACATATGTCCTTAAAAAATCACGAGCTTTCGAATGCTGTACTCAGAATTGCTGTATCTGTGTTCATAACAAATATATCAGTAGCACGTTTGTTGTAAAAAACTATTTTTTTAAGTCTTATTTGTCGCATATGCCATCAAGAGTTATTTTCTTTTATATGTGACAAATTTACATAGACTTTAATTTTATAGTTATTTTAATTCTTATATGTCGTATACCACACAAAACTAAATTTTATAGTTGTATACGCATCCATCGTGTTGAATTCTTGTTTGTCGTATACCATCCATACACTGATGTTGAATATTATAAGGCTGTATTAAACACGTGTGATGCTCCAATTACACCTTTAAGTAAAAAAAAAAAACTATACCTCCAAAAAAAGTGCTTTAAAATAACAATAATTTAAGTATATATATATTAAGTATAATATATTAAAATTAAGTATTATTCAACATTGAGTTGTTGAAAAAAAAATATTTTACTTAAATTAATATTTTTTGTTATTGATTATAATTAAATAGCTATTAAGAAAAAGTTAAGATAATTAATTTTTATGTTTGTTGTTTATCTTTTTTTTTATATATAATTTTTTTGAATTACATTGTATCTTTATAATCAAAATTAATTTTTTTTATGTAATAAAGATTATTTTAATCTTTTAAAACATTAAATTTTAGGTTTTTGTGCTTTTATTGGTATTATTAGCAGAAAGGAGATATGGAATACGCATGGTTTTTAAAAATTATGTCAATGCTTATTTGTTGTATATACTTATTTTTGTTGTATATGCACCATAAATAAACAATCGTTAAATTTTTATGCGTATACGACAAATTGAAAAATATTAAATGTTAAATTATTTTTATATTACTACACACTTATATAAATCTATTGAAGTAAAATAAAGCTCTAAACCCCCACATAAGGATTCTGAAAAAAAATCCGAAAAATATTCATATTTCACGATAAAAAGTAGAGTTTTATCTTACAACGCAATTTACCAAAAATGACAAATATGCGTATACGACACTTAAGTACTGAGGTAGCGAGTTTTCTCAAAATTTTGGAGAGTAATTTTTTTTTAATTTGATTTGGATGCGTCATAGTGTTACCTCTGTGCTTTAACGCAATTTAACGCAGACCTCACCTAGCAACCGGTGAAAATAACGGTAACATCGAAATAAAGGTAAATTAATTGTCTATCAAACGCGCCTAGATATTCTAGGTTTAATACGCTAGAAGTTATAATTGAATAAGTGCTTGTACCTATATAATCTGCCTTGGAATAGCCATATCTTCTCCATTGGTAAAAACGCTCCTATAGATTGCCAAGGATTTTTGTGCAGAAGTAAGAGATATTTTTCTGCTGTTGATCTTCTTGTTATATATAAGACCTACATTCGTCCTCGGATAGAATATATCTCTGATATTTTTGCAGGTGCGTCATAAAATTATCTCCAATATCTTTATAGAGAACAATTGCTTGTTATGAAAATTATAAATTATGCCAAAATATATAACTACTTAACATCTCTAAGCCACCACCATAATGTAGAAGATGTTAGTCAGTTCAACAGATATGCATATGCTTTGGAACTGTTCTAAGGAGATTAAGTGTATTTTGCAAAACTTTAAAATCTTTGTACGCAATACAAGAGCGGCCCAGTCTTACAAATATTTACTTGTTATTTCATTATCCTTTGAAATTTAAAAATCATTTATTGCTCGAACCACAAGGGAACCAATTCCCAACGCATGTGTTCCCTTTGAATTACAATTTAAAGGAGTTTAAAATTATTGTGAACCGTTCCCTGTTAACCCCGGTCTCTTAATCTAATTTCTTCCTAATCCCAGAATGCTAAACTCCCATTCTTTCCCATAATAATATCATGTGTCCACCAGTTAAGTGAGAATTTTCTCAACATTTAAAAAAATATATTTCTTTTTGACATTCAATTTTAATTATATTATTTAAATTTATTCATTGCATCAAAGGATTTTTTTATCTCAGTACAAAATTGTCAAAATTTATATTTTTATAATTTAGCATAATAAATTCTTTTTTATTTAATATTACATTCACATTTTATATCATTTATGTTGTATTTATTATATCTTTACTTTATTCAAAAATAAAATAAGCCAACATAAATTAAACTCTCCGCAAATATACAATTTAATGCATTTGTTTATATATTATAAAAAACTGAATATTTATTTATTGAAACAAAATTTACATTTTATTAATATATTTTTTCATATAGGAAATGTTTACTAACTTTTATTTTATCCTTACGCAATTTTACAAATATTATTTAACGCAATGATGGTGTGATTTTAATAGAATTGTTCTTCTTTATAGACAAAAAACAGTTATCTTCGTTATATCCTTTTTTTTTTTTTGTTAAATTTATAGCATGTAAAACTTTTATATCCAGGATTTTTTTATAACTTTTATTTTTTATATATCTAAATTTAATATATTTAACCATTACATTAGGTCTATGTATACAAGGATAATTTTATTTTTATACTATGTATTTGAATTTTTATCTAAATTTTATGATTAAAATAAAATCTTTTTTTTTAGTAAACATAACAATAAGTCAGACAAAATGTCCTGTCAAAAAGTGCGCAGTTTCTGAAGTTTAGATTATATAACGTAATGCCAAAGAATACTAACCCACCCATTGGGTGTACAATTATATGAAACGGGTACCGTAAATGAAAAGTATGCAATAGGAAATCTTATTTATTTTTGAATCCACATTTCAGTTTCATAGATCATAGCTTAATCGGTTTAGAAAATAAAAACAAAAATCTGGACTTTTCCATATAATTCTACACTCCACGAAATTTCGTTTTAAAAATTAAATTTCAAAATGTTATTTTCTAAACTAATATATCTAGAAAACTGAAAATTGGCACATTGAATATTTATGATCATTTCAAATTTCAGATACCTGTAGCCGTTTGGCAGTAGTAATTCAGCAGTGAAAATTACGGTTTTTTATTTTTTAGGGGCCATAATCTTAGTAACGGAGGCCACATATGAAAAATTTATAATGAGAAGTCTCGTTTATTTTTGATTTCGCATCTATTATGCGAAGAAAATTTGCAGCTAAAATCGGTGTAAGCCATTATATTATGCAAATTACATTTTTTTGGAAAATATTCCTTTGCTTTCTTTGGTTTAGATTCCTAAAATGATTTTTTAGTTTCCTAAAATGTGATATATATATATATTGTATTTATTATTTTATATTTAATTGGCTTCTTTACTAATATAATTGGCTTCTTTACCAATATTTGTTGCTTTTAATAAATTTTTATTTAATAATAAATATATTAGAGCACATATAAAGGAAAGAAAATTTTATGAAGGTTATAAATTTTTATATAGTACTATAAATTTTGAAATATCCCTAGATCACAAACTTTCGTTTACTGAGTACATAACTGCAAATTTAAGTAAATGTTAACAGTGTAAAAGAAATTCTACTTTATTTTATACAACAGCAGAATCTAAAAAACATAAATATTAAAATTGAATTTTTCAGTTAACTGTAGACCAAGATAATTCATTAATTTTACATACTAAATTTAATATAACATGCTTAATGTATATGTGTTATCATATTATATTTTTTAAATAAATAACTTATATATTTTTCTATCCGTTCAAGTTCAATATAACTTTACTCTAAAATAATTATTTTGAAATTGAATGTAAATGTAAGTTAAAATGTAATTTTGATGTAAAAATACTTTGGAAATTTATCTTGCAAGCAATTGGTGTATTTATATTTATTTAAATTTAATTCTTAACTACCCAACAATTAACAACATCACAAAAAGTGGAATATCTTGCCAGACCAGACAATGTCGACATCAATTTATCTTTTTAATTTAAATTTATGAAACTTCATTTCCGTTTTTATGTTTAACAATATTTCTTTTAATATGAAGCCAAAATAAAATATATTTTTGATAGACTGTGATTTTTTTATACGCTTTTTTAACAATTAAACATTAAAATACTATCTTAAACTATTTCAAGCTCATTAGATATAAAAATATTGGCATTTAATCAAAAAAAATTAAAATGCATATTCATATAGAAGTTATTAAGCAAAAAAAAAATATTTTATACATATAAATAACAATATATATTTAAATTTAAATTTTTATGTTACCAATTTTTTACATTTAAATGTTATCAATTATTTTTATTTTACCAAGTTTTAGTTTTTTGAAAAATATTAACGCGGGTTTCACATATTTAAATGTACGATCTTTTTTTTGAGGCTATTTATTAACTTTCCACATTCCGACATCAGAGTCGGTAGTAGCTGAACCGATTTGTTGTGAAAAAGGAAACTAGACGTTATTAGTACAAAAACATAGCCACTAAGTTTAGCTTTAAAAATGTAATCTACATTCTTTGATTCAATATAATCACTAAAATAGAACAGTTTTATAATCTGTATACCTAAAATTAGAAAAATTTATAAACTTCATAAAGTTACACTAAAAAAGCATTTAGCAGTTTAGGGTCGTGAAATTTATGTACCCAAATATCCCTGGAAAAATATACTCCGTTTTATAAAATCTGAACTATTTCCATAGAATTGTTCCCTCCACTCCAGTAAATTAGTAAGTATATTTAGTTGTCAGTTGTTGCCAGTGTTATCATATCCTTTTTCACAATTACAGTTTAACTGTTTATCAACTTCAATTTTTTTTAAAAGTATAATAAATATAAGTTGAATTAGAGAAATAAAAAATGCTTTAATTATATTTTTAAAGTTATAAAATTCGTATAAAGCTTTTTACTGTATAACTAGAAAAACAAAGTAAATTTAGTTTTATTTTATCACCAAATAACGTTTTGTATATTTATTGTTGAAAAAATAAAATAAAATTTATGGAAATAATACATGTGAAAAACAAAATTCGTATATATAAACTAATAAACATAAATAAGTACAAAAATAAAAAAATATAAAATAAAAATCACTTTGGTAAAAATTTATTAACTCAGTATTTTTTTATGGATTTCCTTGATTTATTCTTTTTGTATTCAACATTACATATCAGTGCCTCACAAAAGTATTCGGAATTACAATTTATTCGATTCAAATTCATATTACGAAATATTTATGAACAATTTAAAATAAGAATCAATCAAATTATTTAAGAGATGTATTAAGATTTATTTAAACACAAAAAGAAATAATTTTAAAGAAATACATTTTTGGATATTCACATCAAAAACAAAATTAATCAAAAATTTACTCACAAAAGTATTCGGAATATGATCAATATAGTGTTATTTTTTAATTTACCGTTATTAAATCCACTTAATTAGACATTTAATTATTTTATATCGGTATGTGCATTCATTTGTGCAATGATTTTTGCAAAGTTTGTTTCTCTTGCTACACGTGGTTACAAGTTGTAAGAAAATGAGTAGAAAATCGACTGAAACTACTATTGAAGAAAAAAAAATTATTTTTAAAATGCGTGAAGATGGAAAAACGCTTAAAGAGATTTCCAATTATACAAATAGAAGCATTTCGACTATCCACAGCATTTTAAAAAGGAACACGCTTAATCTAGGACAACGATCAGACAGGCCAAAAAAACTGAGTGTTCGCGATAAGTCTTTTATAATAAGAACAATTAAAGTGAAGCCCCGAACCTCTGCCGTAGAGATTAATAGGAACCTCTCCGAAGATCTTGGTATACATGTTAGCGATGAAACTATTCGGAGGACGCTTAGAGCTGCTGATTACAATGGAAGAACTCCGCGAATTAAACCACTTATAAACCAAAAAAATCGTAAAAAATGTGTGGAATTTGCAAATAAATATAAAAATTAGACAGATGAGTATTGGTCACGCGTTATAGTCAGCGATGAAACGATTAATATTTTTGGACCGGATTGTGGAAATAAAGTATGGAGAAAGAAGAATACAGAATTGGATTCAAAAAATACATGTCCGTCTGTAAAACATGGGGGTGGAAATGTTATGCTATGGGGATGTATGAGTGCAAATGGTGTTGGCAACATCCAATTCATAACTGACAGAATGAACCATCAGCAATATATCCAGATTTTAAAGGACAATTTGGAAGCTAGCGCCCAAAAACTTGGGATTTCGGGTCAGTATATATTTCAACAAGATAACGACCCGAAGCATACAGCTCAGAATACTCGACTATGGATCCTGTATAATACGCCAAATATTTTAGGAACACCTCCTCAGTCGCCGGACCTCAACCCGATTGAGCATTTATGGGTGGACTTGGAACGATCTATTCGAAAACATAATATAACATCAAAGCATATTTTAAAACGAGTCATAACAGAAGAATGGGCAAAAATTTCAGCAGAAAGAACTCGTAAGCTTGCTCAGTCGATGCCAAATCGCATTAAAGAAGTTATAAGGCTGAAGGGATACGGCACACGATACTAACTTTCTCTATTTTTCTATTATTTTAACTTTGAATTCCGAATACTTTTGTGAGTAAATTTTTGATTAATTTTGTTTTTGATGTGAATATCCAAAAATGTATTTCTTTAAAATTATTTCTTTTTGTGTTTAAATAAATCTTAATACATCTCTTAAATAATTTGATTGATTCTTATTTTAAATTGTTCATAAATATTTCGTAATATGAATTTGAATCGAAAAAATTGTAATTCCGAATACTTTTGTGAGGCACTGTATATGTATATTCTATTCTTCCCGGTATGGTAAAATTCTTTACAACCAGAACCTATATTTTAAAATCCGCATTTATTTGTTAGGATTTCTTTGTTCTCTTAGAATTAGTTGTGATGCAATAATAAAGTAAATAGAAAAAACTTAAAGACAGATTTATTGAATCTTGAAAAATGTATATACCATCAGGTAAAATCGAAATCAACAAAAAATAAATAAAGTGTAAATTTTAAAAAGTAAAAAGATTTAAAGAAATATTTAGTCTAGTTACTTAATATAATAAAAGTAAAGTGTGACGACACCTCTTGGTTCAAATTCATTACTTCCTGCGTCAATTTCATTACTAAATAAATTATTTTTTAAGTATCTTTTTTTTCATGTATAGATATAATTATATGAAATACTTCTATAAGAATAATAATATGAATATATATATATATATAGAATATATCATTGAAGGAAAATAACTTTTTCCTTCTTGATAGAAATCTTTTAAAAATCCTTAAATATCAAATATTTATTCAGCAAACAATATAAAACCCTCAAAGGTTAAACTCCCAAGCCATTTTCTGCTAATATAGTATTAAGTATAATAGTAAAAATTAAAATATGTATTTTTGCAGAAATAAATCCGAAAAAAATTACTCTGAATTGTGTCCTGTACAGATCGATTATATGGTATTTATTGGGTGAACATTTGATTACGTTAGTTTGATAGATTTTGAAATTGTTTCGGGCAGCGAAAAATTGTTATAATATTAATTTTATAAAATGAAGAGTGTGGTGCAATAACTGGTCAGCTCTATATTCAGTTTCAAGAGAAGATTATTTTGAAAAATAATATAATATAAAATTATTCCCAATAATAAGTTTTTTATGTTAAAAATTTTGTATTACTACGAACAATGTAGTATCAAAATATTAAATGATGAAAACTTAATTAAATTAATTTGTGAAAGTGGACTAAATTTTATACCAACTCGATTTTTAAAATCGTAGTGGAATTTCGTAGGGTAAATGAATTTTATAACGAGCCCTCTAAATATAATATTGGTTGTTCCAAAATAAATCACGCCATTTGTATTTCTATTTGTTTAATTATTAAATTAAGAAAATAATTGTTAATGGCAAATAGTAGTTTATTTCAATAAGTTTTATATTTTAAAGTTCGAAAAATGAATAGATTAATGAAAATTAATAAACGCCCTATATAACTCGCAACAATAAACATGCCGAGGGAAATGTGTTTACACCACTTAATATCCAAATATGGTGATTTCAATTGACCGGACTTATTTGCAACACACTTTCATATGTGCTCTTGCTCTTGCGCTTCAAATCTAAATTTTACATTATTACACCAGCTACTCTGCAACAACTACTCCAGCTACTCTGCAACAAGGATAACATTCGACTTTAAATAGCTGCAATATTATACGGAAAACCCTTGGCGAGAGTTAATGTTAATGATGTTGCAAGAGCTCGTGCTTTTCAAGAATCGTGTTTTCAGTTGACACTTAAAAGGTATAATTTTTCGAACTTTCAAATTTATAGAAAGCAACTGCTATTTTCCATTCAAAAATATTTTTTTAAATTAATTATTAAAAAAATATTATGAAGACAAAGTATTTTGGAACTCCATATTGAAAACATAAGATAATATTTATGAATATTTATTATATATGTATAAATGATTTTTTTTTTATTATATATATGTATATTATGTAGTTTTTCACTTCTAATTCAAGTTTTTTTTTATTTCAAATTCAATAACTCTAACACAACACAACATAGCCAACTCTATGGTCTAACTCTAACACAACATAGCCAACTACATAATTTTTATTTTGGATAATGGATGAATTAAAGTTATTTTATTTGTAACAAAAGAAATGAAAATTTTGGTTTGTTATAAATTTATATTTTCATATGTTATTATTTATGTATATATTTATGGAACGAATAACTTATGAAAATAAGTTACCAACGAAAATATAATTTTATATCTTATTTTTCAGTTAAAATTAAAAAAATGTTTTATTTAATTTCCTATAGTATGTATATATTTGTTAGGTTTGTAATTACATTGTAACTGCACTGTAAAGTCCATTATCAACATTAGTTAGAATATATTTGAAAAGTTTGCAATGTCATTGTCTAAAAATCAGTTAAATCGATTATGTTTTTGAACATTAGATTATAGATTTGGAACATATTGAGGCCCTTAAGGCTGCAGAGTTCAACCTCCTTACATTGCGACATTAAAATTATATTGTTCACATAGAAATTTATAACAAAAATACATATTTTTGTAGTGATTTATTTGTTTATTTAAACAATATATCACCGCTTGTGAGGATCACATATACTAGACAACAGTGAAACGCCTGAACTTCTTATGTATAATTGCTTGAAGGGATTTCACTTAGATTTTTAAAAGTTATATTTAATTTTTTTTATTATTTGTCAGAAAATTTATTATAAAATTATTATTCTTACAATATTTGAGTTGAAAGGACATAAAATTAGTTTGTTAGTACCAGGAATATAATTCAAAAACTGGAAAACTAAAAGTATACTTATATTTGTTATGTGTTAATATAACATTTATAATTTTAGGAAATTTGTAGCATTTCTAAAAGGCTCCAATAAATAAAATTAAAAGAAAAATTATTGTGTTTTATTTTGGAGTTTGATTGCTAACAGAAACTGAAAAATTCCATTTTTGAAGACCGAAAAAAGCTAACACAATACATTAATATTCTTTTTTAATTCGAATAAATATAAATTTTCAAAATTAGTAAACTTAAATTTTACACATAAATTAATGATTTAAAATATTTTATTTAATTGACATTCACAAAAGAACTAAAATATTTTTATTTGAAGATTTGATACCTTAAAAAATTAATAATATATCCACTTGCAAATTAGTTGTGGCTCCTATAAGTATAATAAATTATCTTACATTATACATTAAAACCTTATTAATAAATTTAACATATAAGTCCTTTTTTATATTAAACATATTAAATGTTTTTTAATATAAGATAAATTTTCTAAAGAAATCTTCTTGAGAGTTTTAATAAAAAAAAATCCTGACAAAATATAATTTTGTGATACAGATACAGTGTGAATATAGGTTATTAATCCAATTGCAATAGATATTGGACAACGATATATATGTAGAATCCTGAGTTTATTTAAATATCTTAAAAGTATAATTTTTATTATAAAAGCTATACGAGCATTTATAACATTTTCGGGTCAAATTCATCTTTTTTCATTTCAAATTAGTCGGTTTCTATATAGTAATTGTAAAACGAGTTTTAAATGAAAACAAAGAATTTGACCAAATAATGTTATAACAGAAATGAAATGTTCGAAAAAATTAATAAAAAAATAAGTTAAATTTTGTACGGTAGATATAGTTTCCGGGTTATTGAAGTTTCAAATATACTCGCCGCAATTATACTTATAGTTTTTAATAATCTACCTGAACATATCAGATCCATTAGATTGTTGTCCGCGTTTTTAAAAGAAATAAAAGTTTGGCTTTTTAATTATAATTATGAGGAAGCTGAAGATTTGTTAAGAGTTTGTCTATAAAAGCTAATATATTTATACTTAAATTTTTGTGAGTTAAATATACATTTTGTATTATTTTTTAATTTTTTTTTTTTTTTCTTAATGAATATTTGTTAGTAAATCTTTATTTATGTCAAACCCCTCACATCTTGTGCTTTTATTTGGGAATTTTGATTGATAGTTCATTCGATACTTGCGATACTGCAACAGAATGTACTTCAACTATTTTTTTTCTTACTTTAAGTTATAGTTGTTAATAAAAAAAAAAAAAAAAAATTTCTCTTATTAAATAAAAAAATAAAATGAAATAAATTGAACTATTTAGATTAAGAATAAAAAAAAAAAAAAAAAAAAAAGTTTTTGAAATTTATTATAACTCAGAAACATGTCCCACATACTATAGTCCAGTATGTATCGGAATAACTTGTATATATTATGTATGCAAATATTTTCCCTATTCAAAAAAAGCTGCTAACTAGGTGGAGCAGATAACTCGTAGTATGTTGTTTAACAGCGATTATGTCCAAAAGTTTTTTGTAATTAACATTATCTTTGTAACAAACAGTGCTTTCTTCAAAATTGTTCATATTTATTATTTATTGATTTAATTTTATATTTTTATTTCTTTAATAATAAATAATATTATTAAAATAACTATAATAAATATAAATATGCGTAATCACGAATCCAACCTGTACAAAATTTCATTGAAATTAGATAATATTTACCATATGTTCTATAACATATGAAATATTAATCGGAAATTTTAGCATGGACCCCCTAGAGCTACTAACGTCTACATTAGGCTACACATGCGTAATCACGAATCCAACCTATGTACCAAATTTTATTGCAAACTGATAATAATTACTATATGGTGTAGAACATATGAAATATTCTTTAGAAACTAAGTTACTCATATATTAGTTTCCCATGAACACAATAAAACTACCTGATACAAATTTTTGGAGCAATAAGTAGGTCATAGATTCAACCTGTGTTTGAAATATAATTGTAATTGGGTGCCAATTACTGTATGATGTAGTGTAGAGTATTGAACTTGTGAAATATAATTGGACATTTTAACATGGACCCACTGGATTACCGACTTTAAACTTTGCAGACAGTAAGTACATAAGGAAGCTACTATGTGTGTCAAATTTCATTCAAATCAGATAATAAATACCATATACTCTATAGAGCACATGAAATTTTAATCGGAAATTTTAGTATGGACCCCCTGAAGGTATTAACTTCTATCATGGCCAACACATGCATAATCAGAAAGTCCACCTTTGTACCAAATTTCATTAAAATCAGATAATAATTACATGCTATAAAACACGTAATTATATAAAATTCGGAAACTAAAACTGTTTTCTAGGAACCCCCTGAAGGTCTCCAAATTTCAGGAGAGCCAACTAGATCACAAAATTAGCCTATATATAAATATCTTTGAAATCGGTTAACAATTACTATATGCTGTAGATTGTAGAACATATGAAAAAAAAAAATTAAAAATGAAATCGGAAATTTAACATGGACCCCCTAATCCTACTAACCTGTAATTTGGCGTACGCGTCTCCCGGACACTTTTTTTTTTACATTTTCGGACTCCCCGACCTCGGAAACGCCTAGAAAAAAATTTTGAGCAAACTTTTTTTTTTGACCATCCAACCCATCACCAGACTTCATAGTATTTCATACTACTCGTAAAATATAGAAAATTTAAAGATGTAAAAGGAATCCTATAAGTTGGTACATATCCATCATTTATTCACATATAAAAAGAGAACAAAATATATAGATAAAAAAAAAATTAAAACACATAATTTTTTATAAAAAAATTCTAAAATCTGTTTTTGACATTTTCTTGTATATTATATTTTTGAATTTATTCTTAATTTACATATTTCGCTTGTAAGAGATTATTCAGTTTTATTTTTTAAATGCGGATGAAAAATATGTACAATATTTTAGGATAGCATGAGAAATACAACAGGATGGAACATGATGAGTTAGAATTAAATTTAAATTTATATAATTTAAGAAGTACCTATTAATAATTTGCGATTATATTATAAATTGAATTTGAAATGTTGCACTTTAATGTGCTAAAGATTTTAATTTTACAAGACATTAATTATAATAATAAAACTTTTGGATTACAACAAAATTGTATAAATTTAATTTAAAAACTTACCAACTATACCTTTACAACTTTAAATTGAGACTAAACAATTTCAAAATAGGAATAAACAATAAATAATTTATTCTATATAGTTAATTTAAGACATATTTATTAAAAATTTATTTATACAATTATGAATTAAAAAGTTATATCATTAAAGTCTTGTTTTAACTTTTTCAGAGACCGTAGAATTCTTCCTTTAAGGCAGCTGTATTTTTACAAAATTTTAAAAATATTGTTTCTAAAATCTGGTTATGATTTCATTAGATTACAAAGTAATTATATGTTACGTATAATTTTATAAATGTACCAAAAATTAATAAATCACATTTTAGTCATTTCTATGAAGTATAATTGCATTACGTTTATTTAATAAAATACCATTTATGTGTAGATGTGGAAGAGTGGAGTCAATTTTTGTGAAGCATATTAGATTATGGCTTTTTTCTTTTAATCATACAGAAATACGTTGCATATTGAATCATTTAATTTGATATTGTTTCAACATAATAAATTTTTAGTTTCTTTTCTTTGTTTTCTTTTTATATTTTTCATTTTGAATATAAGACCCCTTTCTACAATAAACTAATGAATTTATTATACATTCGACTTGTGCTCTTTGGACAATTGAATGTTCCTAGCTATTTATTTAAAACTTTAATCTATACTTCTGATATTTTATTTCTAAATTTTATTTTTTGAATTTGTATAAAATTGTTCGAATTTTGCATATTTTTTATATATTATTTAAAACTTTTAATAATGTATACAGTATCCCCTTAATAATCCGACCACAACCTAATCCGACTATTCACTAATCCGAACACTCAGTAATTCGACCGGTCGAATTAAAAAAATATAAAAAGCTCAGTAATTCGACCGCTCGAATTAAAAAAATATAAAAAGTAACCGCGGAAATATATCGCATTTATGATTGTCAAACCGAAATTAATTAATATAAATAATATTCCACATATTCCGTTAATTGAGGGCACGTTTTTGATGGATAATCCTGAATTTAAATATTTCCCCTTATGAATAAAAGAAAACATAATACGTTAACATTAAAAGAAAAGGAAAAGGTTCTACAAGATTTAGAAAATGGAAAATCACATTCCGAACTAGCGAAAAAATTCAATATTGGAAAAGCAACAGTAGCGGATATTAGAAAGAAGAAGGAAAGAATCCGACAATCAATAATTGATGGAAGTACAACATTAAAACGGCGGAAAACTCTTAAGATTTGTGCATATCCAAAAATGGAAGAAGCTTTGTACATATGGTTTTTACAAAAACGGGAAAAGCAAGAAATTGTCTCAAATGAAATATTAAAATTACAAGCTATTTATTTTCAAAAGCTTATTTAAAAAAAGATACGGAATAAGATGGTTAACAGTTACGGGTGAAAAGGTTTCCAATGATGAAGCCGCTGTAAATCCTTGCATAGAAAAATTAAATTCTGTAATATCTGAAATGAAACTTAGCACTGACCAAATTTATAACGCCGATGAGTCAGCGCTATTTTGGAAGCACTATCAACATAAAAAAACTCTTGTGGTTGAAACAGAAAGACATGCATCAGGCCGAAAATTATTAAAAGAAAGGATAACTTTTATGCCCTGCTCTAATGCAAGTGGAACAAATAAGCTTCACTTATTTGTTATTGGTAAATCGAAAAACCCTAGGCCATTCAAAAATATAAATCTTCCAGTTTACTATAAATCCTCCGTTAAAGGGTGGATGACAACAATTCTTTTTAATGAATGGTTTCATGAGCAATTCATTCCTTCCGTACGAGAGTTTTCTGCGATAAAAAATATCACTCCAACCGCTTTGCTAGTAATTGATAACGCTCCTTCACACAATATGGCTTTAAATTTGGAAAGTGACGACGGTTTTATAAGAGTTTTTTATTTACCACCTAACTGTACTGCACTGATTCAGCCAATGGACCAGCATGTCATTCAATCTATAAAACTAAATTACAGGAAAAAACTAGTCCTAGAATTATTGGCCAATGAAACTTTGTCTTTGGATTCTAAAATCAAAAATATAAATTTAAAAGATGCTGTATTTATGTTGAGTGAGAGCTGGGATCTCGTTACAGTAACAACAATATTAAATTCTTGGAAGGTGTTGTTGCCCAATCTAAATGATGAAAATTTCTCTGAAGAAGATTTACTTCCTTTATGTCATCTTGCAAAACAGCTAAGGGAAAATGCCAATTCTGAAATTAATAATATTAGAAATGATATTGTCAATCTATTTGAAAATTATGAAGTTACGGAGAATGATACATTTGATGATCAAGAAATAATATCATATGTTATGTCACAAAATGTTGATAGTAATAAACGTAACGATGAAGTGCATACAGAAACAGACGAAAATAACAATATACATAATAATATCGAAGAGCTTTCAATATTAAACAATAGTGAACATCAACATTTGAATGAAGTTGTGGAATGCAATGAAAACATTTCTTCTCTTGAAGCTCTGAAGTGTATAAATACTGTTATACAGTATACAGACGAGCAAGACTATTCTTTACCAGTTACTTTATTATTAAGACAAGTTCGGGACGGTATTTTAAAAAAAAAATTTAATGTGTAAAATTAGGTTATTGAATTTTCATACGAACAAGACTTTAAAATTGTTGTTTCTTTTACTTTGTTAAGTTATTTTATTTTAGTGCAACCTTTTATTAATATTTCCTTATTTGTATTTCTATAAAATTTATAACATTTAAATAAATGGTTTCTTAAGTTGATATATCTGTAAAGGCTTTTGAAATATGTTAATATTATATTATACATATCCTATAAAACCCTTGTTCACTTTTTTAACTACATTCACTAATCCGACCGATTTATAATCCGACCGAGTCAGACAAACTTTGCGGTCGGATTATTGAACGAATACGTAATTTTTTTACGAAGTTATTGTAATTTAAATTGTTGTTTCTAAATATTTTTTCTTTAAAATTGTATAAAAATTAAAATTTTAACTTTTTTATTGTTTTTAAAATTATTTATATGATTTTGTATAGATTTGGTTTTATTTTGAAATAAAGATTATTATTATTATTATATATTTATCGTGTGCGGTATAAAATTCTGAATACGAGCGATGTGCCGGTTACAATTAATCATCGTAGTTATATGCTCTTCTAATTTCATTATGAATCAAATCCATATTACCTATACATCCAAAGTCCCAACTCAACTAATAATTATTAAGAGTAACTCTTTTAAAACTCTTCGGTAAGAGTGGCGTTCTTATATAGCGCTTATAACAAAGGTATTACTCTATAAGTCGGAAATATAAGAGTATCAGTCTTAAGATAAATTTAAGTTTACAAACCAAAGAAATTTCTTGTTTTTTGACGAATTGTCAATTTTAATAACGCGCGGACTAGAAAAATTGATTTTTCAATGAAGCCATCATACGCGTCTTTTGTACAAGAAAATGGCTTTCTAATTGGCGTTCCATACTAAGTCAGACTTACCAGGCTGATACAATTTTTTAGAACTACTCCTATTTTTCACCTAACAGAATTTTGATTGTATTACACTCATAAAAGTGTGACTATTGACTAAGAGTTGTGCTCTAATAACATAATTCCATTTCCATATGCATTTCCATATGAAATTACAGTCAGAGAAGCTTATGAGAGTAAAAAAAAAAACAAAATTATAATTTAAAACTCATTTCAGTATTTATATTGTAGTTAAAGAGTAAACAATATTTAAAAGTACTGAACATTTATATACATATGTATAACAAATTTATATGAAGTTGTATATTAAATATCACTTTCAAAATAAATATGTATTGTCCATTAATTAACCCCGATTTACTTCTTCTTTTCTGTCTGTTATATATATGTAAAAATAATTAAAATTGATTACGTTATTTAATTGTTAAATAATATTAATTCTGAATAAAATAATTACTTGATATTTATAATAATAATTATAAATAACAAATATAAAATTTTAAAAAAAAATATATGAGAAAAAAACCAATAATTTATAGAAATATATATTTTTATAATAGATTGTTTTTGTTCATAATAAAAACTTTGTAATTTGAATAAACATTTTCTTCTTCTAAACTAAATGATTATATTTATAAGAAAATTTATAAAGCGTTTTAGTATAGTAGAATGTATAATTTCTACTATATGAACAGTTTACAAACTTTGTGTAATAAAAGACATCCAACTTTCAAAAAGCAAAAGAAGATTTGTCGGTATATAAAACTGATAAAAGTTTTTTCTGTTTATTGCTTCCAATAAAGAAAAGATATTTAAAATTATTTTTATATTTTATAAAAATATAGTTATGTATATAGTTACTTATTTTGAAGTAAATACATTTGAAAAATAAGTAGAAAAATATTATCTTATTAGTATAACTACTTAGATATATCAAGGGAGGAATAGAGCACCAATCCCAAGTAACAATTTTAAAACACATTAGTTTTATTCTCTTCATTTTAAGTTTTGTAAAGGTTATATATAGAATTGAAAGCAGCTAAATAGTTTAATAACGGATATTGATTATTCTATATTATCTTCAAGATTAAATTATTTTAATTAAAGTTTCTAAAACCACTTCAAGGCTTCATCATAAAACTATATAGCAGAATAAGCTCTACACTATTATGGTACTTTTATACGGGCTGTGATAATTTCCAAGTTAAAACTAAAAAGCCCTAGAATTAGTTTTAATCTTTATTTTTTATTTCGAAACAGCTTTATAGTTCTCTTGAAAAAAATTATAATAAGACTTATATTGAAGTTTTAAAATAGCATATTTTTCTAGTTTTAAGAACAGCTTAAAAACGATACTATTTAACTATTTATTCTGGAAAACTAATTCATCTTCAATAAAACTTTTAAGAAACCAAAAAAGAACTTTTTTCATTAAGTTTTATTATATCACTTTATAAAATAACAATAAATTCAAAATTAATTTAATTAAATTTCAGTTCAGGGTAAGTTACATTAGAAAGTGTTAAATTAATATTAAAATAAAGAAAACGTTGAATGCTTTTTGTAATTGGAAAAAATATAAACAAAGTGGTGCGTTTAAACGTGCTATGAAAAACAATTATTTAAAAATTTTAAATCTTAAAGTAATTACTAAAACCAATTATGAAATAAATCGGCCCATTTTACAAAATAATATTATATGTAAGTATATTAAGTATAGTAATTTTGTTATCTATATAATTTTATTTTAATTATTGGTGACTACAGATCCAGTACCTACGATTTCAAGATCAAGTGAAACATCAAATCCTAAAGTAAATAATCATATTAATGATATTTTGGATAGTGAAATTGAAGAAATAAAAAATAATTGGGTAATAGAACTTGAAAATGATTGTGAAAATGACGTTGAAGATCTGATTAACATTTTCCGACAACACCTCAGGATTTGGGCTATTAATTTTAATATAAAGCAAAATGCTTTAAAAAATCTTTTGAATATTGTCAATAATCGGATACCAAGAATTTTACCTCAAGATCCTCGAACTTTTTTACAAACTCAAGAAACTATTATACTATGGCAAGTTAGTATTGGCCAATACTGGCATCAGGGCTTCAAATTTTGTATTGAACAAATATTTGCTAGTGTTACAGAATCGAAAACTATATCAGTGAATATTAATATGGATGGTTTACCTATTTACAGAAGTTCCAAAGATGAATTTTGGCCAATTTTGTTTAATATATTTGAAATGGAATATTTGAAACCTATGATTATAGGTATATATTGCGGTAAAAGCAAACCAAGTGACTTAAGTTCTTTTATAACACCTTTTGTTGAAGAAATTAAAGAAGTTTTGGAAAATGGAATATATATAAATGGGCATAAAATTACTGTGAAAATCAGGTGTTTCATCTGCGATTCTCCAGCTCGTGCATTTATTAAAGGTAGAATAATTTTTTTATACTTTTTTGTAATTATTTTATATTTGCAGGTGTTGCTTATTTCAATGCTCAACATGGATGTCAAAAATGCACCACAGTAGGAGAGTATTCCTATATTTCTCGCTGTAACTATTTTCCACGCATTAATTGTAAAAAGAGAACTGATCTAGTATTTCGTGACAAAATATATGGAGCACATCAAAAATATGATACTCCTTTAATGATGCTTCCTATCGATATGATAAAAGATTTCCCTATTGGAGATTCTCTCCATCTTTTAGATCTTGGTATAATGAAAAGATGTTTATTGGGATGGCGAGATGGATCTTTTGGTAATTATAGGACAAAATGGTCAGGAAAAGATATTGAATGTGTGTCTAAACTTTTGCTGCAGTGTAAAATGCCATCTGAAATACATCGTGCTATAAGAGATGTTATAGATTTGGAAAAACAATATTTTTTAATTTTTATTATATATTTTCTTCTGAATTAAGGTTTTTATTTTTATTTTCAATCTCATTTTTGGGGGTTTTACACGACTTTCTTTTTCTTTTATTTTATATACCAACTGACTTGGCCTATTTTTATGTTTTGAAGAAATATTGTTTTTCGAGCAAATTCTTTGTTTGCTATTTTTGAGAATTCTTTTGAAAAAGATTTCACAATCTGTTTCACTAAAATCTTTATCAGCTAACCTTACTAAACATAAAAAACATTTTCTTATATTTTCATAAAATTTTATTGGTATTTTCTTTGCTGTGGTTTCTTCTCGTGAGTTTCCAGTCCAAGAACATGTTATTAGAAAATCTCTATTAAAAAAATAATCAATTAATTTGTAGCAGCAATCGATTCCTTTTCCTTTACCACTACTGTCACAAATAAACGTCATGCTATTAACAACTTTTTGCATATGAACCTCTTCTTTCAACATTTCCTCTAGTTCATTTAATTCATGTAAAATTTTTATTTGGCTTATTACAGCAGAATGTTTTATTTGTGGTGTGGTGGTAATGCTTTCTAAATTATTATTTAAAACTTTTTTTACAAAAGCATCAAATAATGTTTCATGTTTAGCTATTTGTTGCATTATTTTTTCTTGATTTTTAAATAAATTTTCTTGATTAGCAATAATTCTTTGCAACATACAATTATTTACTGACACAAGATCCTCGTTTACTATTATTTCATTGCTAACAATTTGCACATTTTGCTAAAAATATAATAATTGAATTTAAATTGTGCAAATATGTATTTTAATTCCTTTACCTGGCCTTCTTCTCCGGGGTTGTAATACTGTGATGGTGATGGCTCACTTTCCTGAAAAAATATATAACAACAATACAAAACAATTTAATAAGTAAACATAAACTTACAATATTTTAATGCATATCCTGCCCTAAATTTATAATTGTTGCTGTATTATCGTATGTAGCAATAATATTATCATTTTTTTCTTGGAATAGCTGTGGTTGTACATTCGAATCCTAAAAAAAAATTATTATATAAAAAACTTGAAATTACTATTAATATAATTTCAAATAAATCATATACCAACTCCGCGTCAAAAAGAAAATTAAAATTTGGTATATTTTTAATCTTTGATTCCCTCGCTTTACGATGGAAAATTGATGGCGGTGTCGGTGTCTCTACCATAATTTCATCATGGTCTGTGTCTGCACATTGCTCCATTTTTACCAGCTCTTTTGCAGCCATTTCCCGGGTATTAAACGTTCTTTTTTTGGAACATTTATATTTTTTCCATTGTTCTGTTGGAACAGAATATTCGTCCGAGGAAAGCTTGGCTATTTGGCTCCTTTTCGGCCAATATAATATGCCATTTTGTTCCCAATTACTTGGAACAATTGATAAACAAATCTCCTCATCTTCAATTGTTTGCACAATTTTATAAAGCCTTATTACACATTACACTAATTATTTTCACAAACAATTATAACTAATTTTAATATCAAACTAAAAAATTGATTATAAAAGAAGTTAATTTAATTTACAGCAGAGCATAAAAAACACGACTATACACTTTGAAAGTTAATACAATTTTTGATTATCATATCCCAATTGCTAGTATACTGCGATTTGTTTTTGTTTAGCATACTTCGATTTGTTTTTTTAAAAAAAGTCTGTTAGATGTGTAGTTTAAAACCATAAAAAGTCAAAATGGTTTTAAAATAGCATTTTACAAGTCAATTAAGAAACTAACAACAGCGCGGAAGTTTTAATAAAGTTTTATTGTTGTGTTAATTTTTACTTTTAGCATTTAAATTTTTTAAGAAGATTTCGTTTAAAACTATACAGTTTTAAGGTTTTTTTTATATAATAATAACTATAAATTAACCCATTGGGGCAATTATTTATATAATTTTGTTTCATTTTCAGAATATTTTTTTATTTTTCAACTACTTCATATGAAGATAAAAAAATTTCAGTTTCGGACAAAAACACTCAAATACATAATTTTAAAACGATGTTATTTAACTCAAAAATTTAATGAAATCAACAAATCTCCAAGAAAAATACAGTTTTCATAAATAATTTGTTTCGCGAGCAAAAAGAATCAAATATTGAATAAATATTAATTTAAAAAAAGGAAAATATCTAAAACCATTTAACTGAAATGTTATTTGAATTTGATCAGTACTATATTATGTAATTTTATAGTTATTATTTCCAATTTTTAACTATTACAACTTGCGAATTTGTTTTTTAATTTACTTACTTATACGATGTTAGATTTTTAAGTAAATAATATTAAGGTTTAGTTAAGGTAATTAAATTATATTAGAAAAATAAAGGGTTAAAGGACTAGAGATAGTCATATAGTAATATTAAATAATTTCACAACAAAATAAATAATAAATTTTACTTATCCTATATTGGTTTTAATTTCGGCTAATGTGTTCTTAGCAAGAGTAATTAACCTTTCCGGGAACTTAAAAGATTAGTAATAGTTTTAAGATAGATGATAATTTGAAAAATTAAACTAAAAAGTTTTATCATTTATTAAGATGTAATGGTTTTAATATAATTTCGCCATGATTATTTTAGTAAATATTTGCAGAAAAGGCAACCATATTGAAAATTTTTAACAGAAGAAAAATATAATTTTTGCATTTTCATTGATTTATATGATTTTTATCTATGAAATTGTTATTAATTTGATCTAAATGAAATTTTTGTTTCCATAAAAATATATTCGAATGAAAAGGCTGATTAATTCTTTGTTTGTATTATAATTAATTTTTTTCCTTTTTCTTTAATCTACATTAAATGCGCATTTATTTTTAGGAAGTATAAAGATTATATTCACTGCAAAACTTGCTTGCCAAAGGATTTGCATTAGTATAAAGAATAAGATCTCCCATATACATAATTTATATACTTATACTAAAAATTAACATATATCAGTAAATTGTAAATTTATAAAAAAAAACTTATAAGTTTTATTAAAATATGAACCTTATTTAAAGCTAAATTAAAATATAATATTTATAATTCAAATATAAAATTTTATAAATATATAAGAAAACTATTTGGTTTTGAGAAAGTCTTAATATAATGCTTGAATTAGATGTGCGTTTTTTTGCCGTACGGCAACGCATGCGTTGACTGATAGTCAATTAGATGTGCATAATTCTTGTGTGTCCGGCGGTGCAGCAATTTACGACATTTTAATATTTGTTGTGCAATAAAAAAAAAATATTAGTGTTTACTGTGTTTATAAAATTGTGCTAATAATAAACACAAAATATTAATATCAATAATAAACACTAAATCTGATGACACAATACAATTAAAAAAAAATATGTTTACAAATCAGCAAAAATCCATTGTCAAACTGATTTTTTTTATTTTTAAGTTGGTAAATTTAACTCCTGCCTTGTGGCAGCACTGCCGCCGCACGGCAAAATTAGAATTAGAGATATCATGCGGCAACGCACCGTATGCGTTATCGCAGTGCGTTGTCATCTAATCGGTTACATAAGAATCTATGGTTTCTAACTTTGCCGCACGGCAAAACGCACTAAAAAACGCACGTCTGTTTCGGGCATAAGGCTTTATTTAAGCCTTTATTGTGTTTTGCAGACTGCTGTGATAAAACTAATTTTTCAATAGTTTTTTCATAGCAATGATGAATGTTTTATAAATGTTTTAAAAACCTTGTGTAGCGTAATTCCAATAAATCCTTAAGGATTTATTATGACTAAATTAAAAAGGTCTTAAACCCTTTATATGGTGGTCCAGTTTAGTTTTAACTATGTTTTATACTAAGTTTGTGGCGGTTGTGTTAACCAATTAACTTTATTACAAGTTTTAAAAAATAAGCTCGATAACCTTTTTTAGGTTATAATAAAACTTAATTTGTTCCTTGGGATGGGTGAGGTATTCACTTAGTACATTTAGCTTTAAGACAACAGAAACAAATTAATTTTTCAAGATTTTCATCTACCTGAAATATATATTTATATAATGTATTATGTATACATAAATTTTAGTTGGTTAGAAAATCACAGTTGATTTATCCTACAACGTGTTCAATTTTATATTTAATAATCATTATTAAAATGTACTATTATATGATTTTACTAAAAGCGTGCTCAACCTAATATTAATGCTATATGATTCTGTTAATAACATTTATAAATAAAATTACATTATAAATTGTTAAAACTTAATATATTTTTAGCATAATTTCCAAATAAATATATTTTTAATGTTTTAAAGTTAAAAAACTGCTTTAGATTAAATTTATATGAAGACTGTATAGAAAATACTATTTTTTTTTTCATTAAGTTTCATATCGAATTCTTTATTTTTGTCATAAGGAATATTATAAAAATAACCACTCTACCACTCTAGAGAGCAGTTGCATTAATTTCGGTTAGAGAATCACAACAATAATTCAAACAGAGCCATCAAACAGCGGGAAATGCACTATGACGTTTATTTACAAAATGACGTATTCCTCATTTTTTCATCATGCCCTTTATCACAGTATTAATTAATATAATATTAAAATATATAATACATACTTTTAAATATACATATTTCAAAATTACCACAAATCTTTAAAAATGATTTCCATATAACAATTAAAGTTAAGCATAAAATTACTTCGAATTCAAAATATACACAAGACAAAAAATTGATAGGTATAAAAACATTTTATTTACAAAAAAAAAACTCTTGCGAAATGACAAGGATATATGTTTTATGAATGTGTTATACTTGTTAAGTTTAAATGATACACTCAATAAAAAGGATATAAATAAAACTGAAAATATATATTTATACTCGTACAATTGAGTATGGTAAATTTTTGTTTTGAAGATGTGTAATTTTATATTTTGATTATCTGACAATAAAATAGTTTCCTACATAAATATATTTTATATTACCATATATATATATATGTATATAAATAAACAGACTTATTAAAATTGACCTTAAAGATTTATTTATAAAAATAGAGTTGGGATAAAATATTTTTTTTAAAAGCATAAACTGAAACATATAAGTATATGTTATTATTTCTGAATAAAATAAATAGATTGTTTTTATTACTTTCCTTTTATTGAATTTACAATTCATGTTTTCTTCACCTGGGCATAGCTCCCAAACGGCTTGACCGATTTAACAGAAATTTGGAACTAAGAGCTCGTGTTATGACCCATTCGGTGCCACATAATTTTCAAAGCCCAGCGAGGGGGCGGGGGGTTGGGCCTATTTTCAAAAAAGTCATGTGGGGTATTAAATTAAAGGTATTGATGAGTACATCTCGGTGGGTAGTGTGTCGGGTAACGAGTACCATGTGGGGCCCCAAAAAATGGGGTCAAAAATAAAAAAATCATGTGGGTATCAAATTAAAGGTCTGGAAGAGTAGATATTTTTGGGGCAAGTAATGGTAGTGTTTGGAGCAACGTGGGTCATGTAGGGGCCTGAAAAATTGGTCACGTGGGGCCTGAAAAATTCATGTTTTCTTCACCTGCGCATACCTCCTAAACGGCTGTACCGATTTAACTCAAATTTGGAACTTAAGCTTGTGCTCTGACCCATTTGCCGCTACATAATTTTCATGGCCGGGTGATGGGGCGTGTGAGGGGGCTATTTTCAAAAAAAATATGTGAGGTATCAAATTAAAGGTATTGATGAGTACATCTCGGTGGGTAGTGTTTCGGGTAACGAGTACCATGTGGGGCCCCAAAAAATAGGGTCAAAAATAAAAAAAATCATATGGGGCATCAAATTAAAGGTCTGGAAAAACAGATATTTTTGGGGCAAGTAATTGTAGTATTTAGGGCAACAAAAGTCATGTGGGTGCCTGGAAAATGGGGCCCAAAAAAATCATGTGGGGGTATGAAATTAAAGATCTCGATGAGTACATCTCCTTGGGTAATGTTTCAGGTAAAGAGCGCCATATGGGGCCAAAAATAAAAAAAATATTCATATGTATATATAAAAATATATACATATATATGAGCCGTTAATTTTGCAAGTACATATAAGTGACTTTTCGCGAAACATGAGTTATAGCTATTTATTATTAACCGCTCAAATATATATTTTTTACTATAATATGTTATATTATAGTAAAAATATATAAACAATATAAAAATTCTACAGTTTTTTAGTCGGTCAAATATATTGTGTAAAACTTAAAATATTTGACCGACTAAAAAGTATGAAATAAAAAATAAATAAAAAAAAACTTTTTTTAAAAATACTTTCTTTTATAAATCGTATAATGTGACTAAAAATTAATAAATAATACTAAAATTATATAATCTTACATTCTTGTATCTAGACTAGAGTTTCAGTAATGGTCAATTGTAGTAGGGTTAACTGCAAACGTACTAGATTAGAGATTCAGTAAAGGTAAATTATAGTAAAAGGGAAGTAGTTAATATGGAGGACTCGAATTAATATGGAAAAACTTAAATATGGGTTTTATAAGTATATTGTTAAAACTAAATCTAAATAAAAAATAATAATTTCTTACTCTGTATGCCAAATCAAAACGTTAGGAAAAAATGGTTATTCAATTAAATTCAAAAAGGTTTCTAATTTACACAAAAAATTCCCTCAATTTAATTTCTAATTTTAGTTTTTTTGTAAGTTTAATAGTGTTGTATTTTACAAAAAAAACTAAAATTAGAAAATAAAATGAAAAAATTGAGGGATTTTGTTGTGTAAATTAAAAACCTTTTTTAATTTAATTGAATAACCATTTTTCCTAACGTTTTGATTAATCACGATTCTGCATACAAAGTAAAAATTCAGAAAACTCTAATTATGCCAAACTAAAAAATATGTAGAAGACAATCAGAAGGCGATACACTTCTTAGACGCAAGCTAAACTGTGGATACATTTTCCATTGCACATTCTTACAACAATTAAGAAAAAATTCAACAAAATGTCGAAAATATTACAAATCGGCAAATTATGCATATAAAATATAAATAATAATTTTGATATTCCTTGGATGTAATTTATTTATATTTTAACAACTGCATGATCCTTTTTTATATCCAGCAATTATAAAAATTAAATATAATTTATTATATTATAGAAGTTTAGGGGAGGTTTAGGGGAGGGAGTCCGAAATAAGACACATATAAATTTCGGTAATATTTCGTAATGAAATAATCACCTAATATAAAATTGTGACTGATAATTATATTATTTATAATTTTAAGTTATTTTTCAATAAATTTAATTATGTGTATATTTATAATTTACTTATATAAACTACTAAGTTGATATACAGGGATCTGTTCACAAATTTATAGTGATATAATTTTTGGTTTAAAAGGATCAGTAATTGTTGAAACTTAAAAATACTCTTAAAAGCGTTTTTCCATTTAAGTCAAACTTTAAAAAAAATTGAGCTTATTCAATTATTTTAATAGTAATTATTAATATTGTAAATCCTATTCTAATTATACAAATTTCTAAATTTACTTCGTCTGATCCCCACCATTATTTCCTTCAGGTAACCTAACGCCAAACAATTTTGTAGTTACCAAATTAAATATCACTTTAAGTTTATCTATAATTAATAAATTCTGTTTTACTACTTAAACCAAATTTATTTAAGAATATTTTCGTTATAAATTTTCAATTTGAATTGATGAACTTATTCCTTTTTTAAATAAAAATATCTAGCCTGCCTGAGGTTAAGAATATGATCATAAGAAATCGAAAAACATACGAATCGTTTGTAAAAAAAACTGGAAACGGACAACAAGGATTTGGTGTTGGTCATCGTATAAGTGATAAGAAAATAATGTCCTGCGGGTATCAAAACAACATCCTTTTTATAAAACGATATAGAAAAAAGATTTTCCAATTTATATTATAAAATGAAAAGGAAAATTATTTGTATTGCCGAGAAGTATTTTTTAGTCCTTTTTTTAATGATGAACTTTTAGATAAAAAAATATTTGTATACGATATAGATTTGATGATATAATAGATTGTTGTATTTTTTTTTTTTTTTTTGTATATTGTATAAATTTGAAGAAAAAAAGTATATAAACATAAATTGGAAAAAAATTAAAGTCATTTTTTCACATTTTTACAATTTTCTATTTTACAAGTTCAAATTTTCTTTTAAATAAAAAATTCCTAAAATCAGAATGAAATTAGGATTTTGATAATTTTAATTTTCGAGTTCCTGTCTTGTACATAGATAATGGATTTGAATTTGACATTTGACCATCATGTAAAAATAATGTTTTACATTATATTTTTATTTATGTATTATTTAAAATAAAAGTGTTCTAACTGAATTTTTTGACACCAAATAAGTTATTCAAGTAAAAATATGTCGCCGATATAGTTTGAAACCGGATATTAAAATTTATATTTTAACCCTAACTTTAGTTATAGTTTAGTTATGGGACGGTCTTTAGAAAACCAAGAAGCAATGTTAATAGTCCTTTATTCCTGGATTTTTGCGCAAACGTATTAAAGTTACATCGGATAATATATTATAAAATTTCTCAATGACTGAATTAAAATGTACATTATGAAGTAATGTAAGCCCATGAAAATCAGTTTTCTGAAAATAAATCGAAAATTAAAATGCAGCTGTAGAAACAATACTAGAGCAATATGAGAACGATATTGGTTGATGATATTGATTCAAATAATTAAAGCTAATGTTAAATAGTTTGTACTAGAGGTAGAGGTTAAGAGCTGCTAACATTTCTTCCCTTTTTTTTAAAAAAAAACAAATGTTTTTATTGGTTTGTAGCATAACAACTACTTTTTATGACAATTACATTGGAGGTTGGCTGGCTTTCTTCAAGCTTAAGTTTTAAAATACACAGTGAAGTTTCAATCCGACGCCTATTAATTGAAGATCAAACATAATAGTTTACTTTTAATTATTTCTGGTGGATTATTATATTATTTATTATATTCATTATTAGATTGTATTGTAATATATTAATTATTAGATTTTAAAATCATTGTACCTGGTTGATAATGGAAAACAAATTTCTTAAAAAACATATTTAATATGTACACATTTATTTGACCATTTAAGTCATTGAAGTATAGAGAAATCAAATACAGAATATATCACTAAAAATTGTAGATGTTTACTTACACAACAAATTTATAAAGTATATAAAACTTTTCTAGCATATAACGAAGTCACTTTCAATGACGAGAAGAAACTATTTTATGATAACTTAATGAAAAATCATAGAATTTATTTTGGATATTTTTTGAATAACTCATTTGAAGATTTTTGGATAATCAAAATTATATAGAGTTTTGTCATTTGTTACATAATCAAAAAATGATAATTAGTATTTGATCTAATTGGAAATGAAACGATGTAATAAAATTTGATATCTCAATTTTCAACATTTATTAAAATATACAGAAAATGAGAAAATATTTGGTTTTAGCAATTTGTTGATCTATTTATATATATCAATGCTTGCTTCCATGTGCATTAAAATAGAATTTCTTATTTATAAATTGAATAATAATTTTATTTTTTTGTGAAATAAATCGGTTAGATTTTTTATTATATTATAAGAGATGAACGAATAATGCATTTTTATATCATTATACGTATGTTGTATGTTGAGAAATGTATATAAAATTATAAATGGTATTCCATAATAAATATTATTATTTTTAAGAATAAAAATAATAATTAATATATCCTTTTACAAAGGAAGTGCTAATTATATATTTTCGAGTTATAAAATTAATCAAATTGCTGTTTTTGTGTATTCATTATACTTATAATTTGAAGATGTTTCAATTACCTCTTCAATTACTATTTTGATATAAGGTGAAATTATTTTAGTAGTGGTTGATAAACCTTTTATGGTGGTTCAGATAAATACATATATTACCTCTTAAAAATTGTTTAAAATGCAGTAATTACAGTTTGTGATATAGATTTAAAATTACTAAAGAGTTTTTTGTTTATCCTCAAAATCATTGAATACAAATCCAAAAAAAAAATATTTTCTGGAAGTAATTTTATAAATGTGTATATTCAACGTTTAGTATATATAATAGATATAACTCGTATTAAATTTTTATATAAAATTATATATAAGTATACATTTTTTAACAATTTCTTTAGTTTTAGCTAAAGAAAACGATTTGAAAATTTAGAAAACATGGCAAAAAATTATTATTCTTTACTTTAACAATAGACGAAAGTACAGACAGATGGAATGGTATCAAAAAATGTGGCTATTCATTTGAAATATTTTGATCGAGATTAAGTTAGAAATAGGTTTGCTGGTCTTGTCCCGGTAACTGATTGTACAGCGGATGGAATATTTTCAGCAATATTTAAATTTTTAAAGGACAAAAATATTGATTTACAGAAGATGATAGGATTCTTATCAATAAATTTCCTTTTTTTCCACAGTCCTAACCTAATAGAAAGGATGAAGTCAAAAGTTTTCAAATTGCATTTGAAACAATGTAGATTAGATTAGATTAGATTAGATAGAAAGGGGTCGTTAAGGCAGCGGTACGAGCTGCCGCCTCCCAGCACTGCGACCTTGAGAGATCTATTGTGCATACCCTACTGATAATTGGTCAGTAAATACCCAGGCTTCTATAGAAGCGGAGGGTTTTTCTGACGGCCAAACCCCTGAATTCAAGAGGGCTCAGAAATCCCTTACCCAGGTATGTCAGCCTTTTCCGGGCTATCGCCTCGCAATCGCAGAGAATGTGTTCCGCAGATTCATCATCAACCGAACAGAACCGACAGTCACTATCATCAGACTTTCCGATTTTGTTCAGATGATACCTGAGCGCGCAGTGGCCCGTGAACAGACCAGTAATTGTACGTAGCTCGGTTTTGTTGAGTGAGAGGACTTCTTTAGCCCTTTTGTTTGAGAAATCTAGGAATCGCTTCCCTTGGCGTATGCCTGGGATGTTGTTCCAGTAAGTAGATTTCACTTTCTTTTCCCATTCCCTAATTTCCTCCATTATGTGGCTTTTTGATATGCCGCAGAAGGGTTCGGGTCCGATGAAGGGCCGGTCAGCCCCTGTTCTAGCGAGTTTATCGGCAATTACGTTACCATTTATTCCCTCATGCCCCGGCACCCACATCAGAGTGACTCTGTTGTTAGTAGCCAGTTGCTTGAGCGAGGATAAGCATTCCCATACGAGTTTGGTTTCAAAGCAATATGAGTCCAAAGCTTTGAGGGCTGCTTGACTATCCGACATAATAATTATGTTTGCACTTCGAATGCGTTTATTAATGCATTCTTTAGCGCAAAGCTCTATCGCATGTGTTTCCGCTTGGAAGATCGTTGGCGATGTTCCTAGGGATTTAGAGAGACGGAAGCGAGGTCCGAAAACGCCCGCTCCAACTCCATCATTTGTTTTGGATCCATCTGTGTACCAAACCATTGATCCCCTATCTAGTATGGGCCCCCCGGAGCTCCATGTACTGCGGTCCGGAATGACCACCTTGAAGGGTTTGTCAAAGTTTAGACTTTTTTCCATAAAGTCAGACATGTTCATAGTCTCTTGAGACTTTTGAAATTCTGACAATATATGTAGATGTCCAATAAGGTTACCCGATTTAATATCGATAGTCCGCTGCAGTCGGAGTGCGCCTAGAAGAGCCTCTTTTTTGATCTGCAAATGCAGCGGACTAAGGTCTAGCAGGGCTTCCATAGCAGCCGTGGGACAAGTTTTCATTGCACCGGTTATACAGAGACACGCCAGACGTTGTACTTTTTGTAGCAGAGTCTTGAAACAATGTAACATTAATATACTAAAATATAGTCCAACCAGATGGTTGTCTCGAGAGGTAAATATTTAGTTAAGATTTTTACGTATTCCTTAGTATTTTATATTCTACAATTAATATTCTCTAATATTGTTTTACGAATTAGTATTCTATATTTCAGTCTGTCATAAATATAATTTTGGAACAATGGACTCCTTTAGTTCAGTATTTTACTCTTTATCTTTTGAAAATAATTTTTATAATGCTATCATGAAGGCTTATTTTTTATATTTATCATTTATTTTGAAACCAATGAATGCCATAAATATTGAAATGCAATGCGAAGAGCCCAGAATACATGTTTTCTTATCCCGAATGTTTTTTATTTAAAACTGTAGCGAGTTCATTATAAAAGAAAATTATTTAAAAATTAATTATCACGCGATATTAGCGAAAAAGTAATTTGGAATTTGGAATAAACTCTTTTTGTATCATATTTTTTCTATTCTTTTCTATTCTATGATGTTTAATTTTGAAATACATAATTAATATATGTATAGTTTTTGTTATTCTTTTTTTATTTTAAATTATAATAAATATATATTATTTTTTGTTATTTGGTTTAAAACAAAATAGTATTATTTAGAATTAATAATTATAGTATGTATATGTACATGAATTTTTTGATTTTTGTTATAAAATTTGTGTGTTTTTCATTTAGTACATCATTTAGTACTTTCGATTTGTAGTTCTATTTATGTACTATAAAGTAATTTTTCTATTAAATAAACTGTGTACCCAAAATCAAGTATTGAATTAATTTTTAATTCACACTTTTCTGTACTAAAATATCTTTCACAAACCCTCTATAAAATTTCACTAAATAAACCAATTTACTGGGTGATTACGAATCAGTTCTAATCAATACCCCATTTGGGGTAAATTAACTCAAGACCACAGTGGCTTATTTCGCTTTTGACCGGGATGAAATATAAAACAATAAAGGTTAAAAGTCATGACTTTATATCCCATATCTTTAAGGGAAAATAATGTCACAATGACCTTTATTTTGGTGGCGTTCACTGCACCTAGAATTTGATTGCCATAGATTGAAATTTTAAAATATTTGATCGAGGAATACAAAAACGTAATTTTTATATATTTTTTTAGATTTTGTAAATTTTATTGAATTTTTTATGTTGATTGGCAAGGGTTGGAAAATTTTTTTAAATGAAAAACAATCAAAGTTTAAATATTTAATTATGTCTTTCAGTTAATATGTATATAGTTAATCTGTCTAACTATTACGAGTAGTATGAAATACTATTAAGTCTGGTGATGGGTTGGATGGTCGAAAAAAAAGTTCGCTCAAAATGTTTTTATAGGCGTTTCCGAGGTCGGGGTCCGAAAATGCAAAAAAAAGTGTGCGTCGCGTACGCTTTTTATGTGGGCAGCAACATCTCCTAGAACCGCTCGTCCGATTTTAATGAAATTCGGGACACAGGCTCTAACAGACTTCACCCCGGTGCCTATAAAGATGAGATCGATCCTTTCAGTGGGACCATGTTAGATTTCCCCCCTTATCTTAGTGTTTTTGTTCTACGGAAAAATGTAAAAAATAATTTCGTGTCTCAGATTTGGATGAATTTAAAAAATAGGTTGGTATCATGATTGTCCGCAAACCTACCTAGACACAGGTCTGTAACTTCAGGGGTCCATGGTAAAATTTTCGATTAAAATTTAGTATGCTCTAGAGCAATACTCATTATTATCTAATTAGCATACATTTTGGTACATATTATAGTTTCCGTATGTACTTGGCGTCTGTAAAATTTAAAGTAGATACTTCAGTGGGTCCATGTAAAAATCCGTAATTACTTTTCATAAGTTCAACTCTCTACATCTACAGTAACTTTTACCCAATTTCAATGATATTGCATACACAGTTTTATTTAGTTGTCTAGTTCATACTCCATAAATTTTTATTTGGTAGGTTTAGTACGTTCATGGGAAACTAATATATGAGCAACTTAGTTTCCGAAGAATATTTGCTTTATGTTCTACAGCGTGTAATTATTATCGAATTTTAATGAAATTTGGTACACAGGTTGAGTTTGTGATTATGCATAGGTTGACTAAATTACACGTTAGTAGGATTAGGGGGTCCATGTTAAATTTCCGATTTAATTTTTTTTCTTTCATATGTTCTACATCTACAGCATATAGTAATTGTTAACCGATTTCAATGACATTTTATATATAGGCTAATTTTGTGATCTAGTTGGCTCTCCTGAAATTTGGAGACCTTCAGGGGGTTCCTAGAAAACAGTTTTAGTTTCCGAATTTTATATAATTACGTGTTTTATAGCATGTAATTATTATCTGATTTGAATGAAATTTGGTACAAAGGTAGACCTTCTTATTATGCATGTGTTGGCCATGATAGAAGTTAATACCTTCAGGGGGTCCATACTAATATTTCCGATTAAAGTTTCATATGATCTAGACTAGAGCATATGGTATTTATTATCTGATTTGATTGAAATTTGACACACATAGTAGCTTCCTTATGTACTTACTGTATGCAAAGTTGAAAGTCGGTAATTCAGTGGGTCGATGTTAAAATTTCAAATTATATTTCATAAGTTTAATACTCTACAGTCTACATCATACAGTAATTGGCACCCAATTACAATTATATTTCAAACACAGGTTGACTTTGTTACCTACTTATTGCTCCAAAAATTTGTATCAGGTAGCTTTATTGTGTTCATGGGAAACTAATATATGAGCTACTTAGTTTCCAAAGAATATTTCATATGTTCTACACCATATAGTAATTATTATCAGTTTTCAATAAAATTTAGTACATACAGGTTGTATTCGTGATTACGCATGTGTAGATTAAGGTAGAAGTTAGTAGCCTGAGGGGTCCATGCTAAAATTTCCGTTTAATATTTCATATGTTTTAGATCATATGGTAAATATTATCCAATTTCAATGAAATTTTGTACACAGGTTGGATTCGTGATTACGCATATGTAGACTAAGGTAGAAGTTAGTAGCCTGAGGGGGTCCATGCCAAAATTTCCGATTAATATTTTATATGTTCTAGATCTAGATCATATTCATATGGTAAATATTATCCAATTTCAATGAAATTTTGTACACAGGTTGGATTCGTGATTACGTATGTGTATACTAAGGTAGAAGTTAGTAGCCTGAGGGGGTTCATGCTAAAATTTCCGATTAATATTTCATATATTCTAGATCTTATGGTAAATATTATCCAATTTCAATGAAATTTTGTACACAGGTTGCATTCGTGATTACGCATATTTATACTTATTATAGTTATTTTAATGATATTATTTATTATTAAAAGAAATAAAAATATAAAATTATTAATTTTGAATTCAAAGGTAATGTTAATTACTAAAAACTTTTGGACATAAATCGCTGTTAAACATACTACAATTTATCTGCTCCCCCTACTTAGCAGCTTTTTTATACAGAATTAGGGTTTTTTTTAACGCTTTTTAAATATAAATTTAACTTTTTCCTTTCTTGAACATATTTAAAATTATAAAAGTTACAATTAAAAAAAGTAATATATTTTTAAAATATATCTTTTAACCACAAACTAGTACAATTTTAAATTTAAAAATATTCTTGTATTTTAAAAAAAAAATCGTGAGAAAAATCCAATCCACCATTGAAAATAAAACATTTTTTTTTGTTTTTGTTTTGCTTTTTTCACATACCTAAATAAAAGATGTTGTTAAGTTATTTTTCAACTATGTTTTCTGTGATTTTGTCTTTTGGCTATAGATGAAGTAAAAAAATGGAATAAACAAATAATTACCGCTGTTAGTGAGTGTTCCGACAGAAAAATTGTTATTTTTTTATACATTTAGAAATTAATATCGTATAGAATTTACTTCCCACATCGTTTATTAAATAGTTGAACTGATTTTCAAAATATTTTTGCTATACAAAGGATGACTATAAAAAATTTATTTCTTGTTTAATTAGTTAAATGTTAATTTGTCAAGATTGTACTTTTATTGAATGTTGGTCAGATATATTATTTATTTGAAATTAAACAAATTCTTGCAATTTATTACATTTTGAAAAAAGTAAAGATTTGTAGAACGAGTATCTAATAAATAACGAACATCCTAATATTAATGATTTCTAAATACATGTTCGTCGGACTTACGTATGTTTGTAAGTTGTGATAAAGTGTTGTAAAGGTTTTCTAATTTTAAACACACAGTATATAATACTAAATTGTTGCTATATAATACTGCGTGTGAAACCCAAGGCTGTTGAGTTATTCGTCACCAGATAGAAACGACGCAAAATCTATAATTATTCGCAAATTTTATGGTCTGGTCAGATGTATTCTAAAATAATGAATTAATATTAGATCTAAAATTCGAAAGATATTTCTGCCTAGGCGTTCCGTATATTACATCCGAAAAGTTGATACAAAAAAATTTAATTTTTTAATTTTTGAAGAAATTAAAAAAAAAAATCAGAATATACTTTGATACCAAGCTATTGAGAAATTAATTCTTTATGATTTTTAATTCATATGTTTACAGGAATACAGATATTTTATTTAAATGTTGCATTTTCTGATAAAAAGTAAAATCCCTGATCAACTGACTGTCCATAGTGTTCCATTTCAATTCAATCGTTCATCGGAAACCCAAATCGTACGAAAAAAAAAATCTGATGGAATTTTGCATTAATTTTTTATTTTTTGTTGTTGTCAATTATTATATTTAAGTACATGTGCCATGTGATTGTTGTTTTGTTGTTAAATAATTATAAATTACTAATTATAATTTCGCAATCAATTTCAATGGCTGATCAAACCAAACAAATAAATAAAGAAAAAATAAAGGAATTCGAAATGAAACTTATTATCGAAATTGAATCACATAAATGCTTGTTCGCCAAAGATGATCCAACCTACAAGGACAAATATAAAAGAGAAGAAGCCTGGAAAGACATTGCAGCTGTACTCGATAAAACAAGTAAATTATTTTATTGTACAATTCTGCCTTTTTCTTGAAATTAATTTATAGTTGCAGAATGTCAAGCAAAATGGAACAATTTAAGAGATGCTTTCCGAAGTTAACTAAAATCTGAAAAAAATTTCAGTGGATCTGGGGCAACTCCTGCAGTAAAATGGCTCCATTTAAATCGCTTCAATTTCTTGTACCTTATGTGAATGCTGTAGATGCATTTTGTTTGGGTTTATAGAATTCTCAATTTTTAATAAAATGAAATTAAATTGGGATAGATTCATTGTGATGTTTAAAAAGCGTAAAATATTCTCCTTCAAATCTTCTAGTCCGATTACTTGATGTTTTCTTAGATTTTCTTTTGTTTTTTGATTTTTTAAAATAATGGCAGTTATTAAATATAGTAGCTGCTTCTTTCTATAAATTCCCATTATATTATCAGTAAATTCTTTAATTAAATTTTTTAATATTTAATTAAAAGCAAATGATATTCACGTATTGAGCGAAATTTAAATTGATTAATGTGTCATAACATATCAGCTAATTATAACATATTAATTTTTCGGATTGCTGCAGTATGTGGATCCAACATTAAATATTTGACAATCGTTCCCGGAAAAAAGGATTTTTCGTACGAAAAATTAATGTAGTAAAATAATACATTATCTACAATTGTTTTTTATTAATATTGTTTTAAGTGACAATAGTTTTTTATGTATATAGCATGATTGATGATTTAAATAACATCATCGGGGGCAAAGTGGAAGGGTTGTCAGAGTATATCCCGAAAACATCGAGTAAGATGTAACGACAGGTAACCGCAGCTTACATCTAAGCGGTACCGACAGGAAATGGTTGACCAGATTGATAAAGGAAGGGAAGTCTAAAGATGGGGTATACTCCCTTCTTATCCAGAAAAGAATCACGGATTCATCTTCCAATTCTGATGGCGCAAATGCTAATAATAATAATAAAAACTAAAAATATTTTCTCTTTTTCTTTACAACATTTTTTTCAAAATATTTAATCAATTTTTCAAAATTAATTTACTTTAATATATGTACATATTTCTATGTAAGAATTACATGTTGCTTGAATAATTGAGTTCAACGTTTTTACAAAATTTAATTCTAGAAAAGAATTCAGCCGTTACGCAGTTATTCAGCACGAAAAAAATGAAAAGCAATCAGGATGCATACATTTCTGAATATTTATAAGATCGGATGCAAATTGTGAATATTTGACACTAAAAGTAAAATGTATATTTATATTATTTATATTTATAAACAATTTAATTAATTACTCCTTATCATCATTATACAAGACGTTGTAAAAAAAAAAAATTAAAAAAATTTCAGCATATTTTCGCGACTGGCAATAACTGAAAAGACTGCGTTAGTAAGCTGTATTTTAAACCGACAAATTGTGCTGGTCTTGCTTCAAATATTTAATGACCGACTGTCTGCCCAATTTCTAAAACTAAATTTCTTTGAATCTAGATTGTTAACTTTTTATTCCTAAATATTCAACAGGATCAGATTAACGAAAGTATATAATAAAAGTTTTAAATTTTTTTAAAATTTAAACTTGATAAATAAAATAACATTATTGAAATATTTAATATTAAATATTAATGTTTCGATTATAACAACAATTTTTGTAATTATTAAGAAAGTAATGTTAGATAGTTATTATAGTTATGAATGATTTATTAAAATTTTAAATAAAACTTCTAAATTAGTTGATTAATTACAAACAAATCTTTAATATTTGATTTTTATAAACTATCTCTGGTTTAATATATTTTTTAAAAATAAAATTAAATATTCAATAGGAAAATTTTCACTTAAAGAATCCTAAAAACAATAATTTAAAGAACTAACTAAAGTTTGAAATGATATGGCATTTATTTGTTCATTTAATATCATTTACCAAGAAACTTAGAAATGATCACAATACAATCTTATGTTATGGGAATAGTTTTGCTTTCTATTGTAAGTTGTATTGTATGTAATGTAAATAATATTTAAGAATTTGATTTTGATAGTATATTTCTTTTTTTTATCAATTATATAACAAACTTTTGGATTTATTACTTTGAATTTAGAAAGTTTCGTATCGCAGTATTATAACAATTTACATATTTTACAGAATAAACTTTAAGTTATTTAAAATATTTTATGTTGTGTAAATCATTCATTAGTTTGTTCAATGTTCAATATTTAATCTTATTGTATATACATACATATATTTAAGAAATTTATTTTTTTCTAATTTTATTTTAAATACCAGAACTTAATTTTTTGTTAAATATTCTGATTATTTCATATGTTTAAAACCCAAAACATGTTGGCTTTAAATTTTCGAATTTGCATTAATTTGTTAATTTGTCCGAAAAATCTAAATACTGGCAAGTATCAAACCATCAAGATATTAATAAAATTATGACTGTTAGCGCCTAGCTAGAAGACAATAATCTCGTATAAATTAACTATTGTCTCTCACATTTAGTATGTGAAAGTCCAAGTAGTACCATATTTGGTGGGTTGTATATATATTATCATGTTCCTGTACATGCTGTTAAACATGAGAAATTTTTGGACAGGGTCGTATATGAGGTAAAATTAATGTCATAATTTTATTTTTTCAATTGTTAATAAAAATGACGATAATATTTAATGAAAACTATTTTGTAGAAACTTATCATAGTAGGGGCGTTTTATGTGTTGTGTTAAGATAATAATTTTGATTCGTATAAATTTCTGAAATATCAATAGATAAGCATATTCAGTCCCACATTTTAAAATATAATAACATATATATTAATAAAAATATTTATAATTTCCTTGAAAAAAAACGTAATCTTTTTAAAGTTCATTTTTTGGGATTTATCCAAAACTAATAAAAGGAAAATAGATACAGGAAATAATTATAAATCTATATATTCAAATAAATATTTGAAAATAACTTAACTTTAATATGTGCACAAAATTAATTTAATTTGGTTAATACTATAAGAAAAATTGGTGCCAAATTATAAGAAGTTAATTAAATTTGGATTTTTACCAAAAAAAAATTTTTTTTACTGTTTTAGTCAACCATAACAAATTATCTTTAAACAAATTTTTATTTAACTATAAATAAAAAAACTTGCTAGGAATATCAATTCATGAATGTTTTCAAATTTCAGAGCTACGTTAATTCAGTAACGTAGTGTTACTGAATTTGATTTAGATGAAGAATTGCGAGATTTGTCGCAATCCTCGTCTTCGTCTACAACTCTAGGTTTTTGCAATCTATAACTAGGGAGTCTGACGGATTCTAGTTCCGACATGGAAGCTGATGGTAACAAGACCGTCATCAATTTCGAAGACTCTAAAGAGAAGAAGGACGTTCGTAAGGTAGGCTCCAGCACCACACTAACTGCGCCATTCCGAAAGATTAACCCACACACTGGTGTTCAATCTAGGAATATTAGAAAGGATGCGCTCAACAGAATTCGAAGCGCTAGAAGAAGATTGCACAAATTGTCGTTATAGGACTCAAATGAGCTAAGTGCTTGGGACAAGGAGAAGCTTGTCGAAGCCAAACACATAGTTGAGTCGGTTGAGTTAAGGGAACTGGTTAAACTGTCTACTTGCAATGCGTCTGGAAAGCAGACTAGAGAGGCTGACACGAAGTAGACGAAATCGTCGTCATCAACCTCCGATGCGTCGGACAAGACTAGGGAGGCTGGTGATAGACGAATTGTAAAGCCATCTCGATCCAATGCGTCTAAACAGACTAGGGAAAGAGGTAATCACGAGAACAATTCGCGTACTGTACTGAAGCCTACTGCAAAAAAAGCCGCGGCAGCTAAGGAGCAGTACGTGAAGATGAGAGGCAGCTCCGATGACAACCTGATACTTAAAACCTCTAAAAAGGCAAAATGTATAGCTGTTGAGCTGCAGGTAGTCATTGTGGACGAGGGCTTCCCAGAAGGGAAGTTTGAGAGCAACCAATGGTTAAAGGTTGAGGAGAAGATTAAGGATGCGCTTATTGAATCACTGGCAAAATGGTTGGTAGTGATTTTCAGGAGTTGCCTATATATGGGGTACGTACCGAAAAGCTGGAAAAATGTAAGGGTTATATTCTTACCAAAACCCGGTAAGAATAGCCACATTACAGCAAAGAATTATAGACAGATCAATCTGTCGTCCTTTATGCTAAAGACAATGGAGAAATTAGTAGAGGTCCATATAAAAAGCAGTTGTCGAGATGGCTCTCTTTCGACTGCTTATTACTTATTTTATGTATTAGGTTGTTTAATTTTAACTTTTTTTTACACAGATATTAATACTTTAAAATTATAATAAGATTTCTTAAAAAAATTATTAAATGTTTTAACTGTTTGAATGTGTGAAAAAATTAAATGTTTTAAATGTTTGAATATGTGAAGAAAATTAAATTATTTTTCGTGCCGTTTACTATTTATTTTACTTTGTGGCAATATTTTGTTAATATTAACTGTTTGATTGTTGTAAAATTAAGTTTCAAAGCATGTTTTTTTTAAACTGTTTTTTGATTTTTTAACCACTTTTTAAAATTTTAACTTTAAATTTTCTTTTTTTAAAAAAAATGTTCAAAGGGGGTCACCAATTGTAGTTGTAGTTTAATCATTTATAATAACAACACAATTGTTCCTTATTTATTCATATTTATTTAAACTACTTATACTTAATAAAATATTTCTAAGTTTTTTTTATAAAAAAATTTATTCGATACTTTTTAATTTTTATTCTTCACACACTTTTATTTTCTTCAATAATGACGAGCTAATCGCAAGAGATCTTGATAACGACTCATCCAATAATTTATAAGGCTTGATTATAAGGCTCACAAACCAGAACGTCTTATCTAAAAAAAGTGAAATTTTCTGTAGATCAATTTTAAGTTTTCAGGGCCTCATTTATAATGCAATAATATTTTAAAGCAAACAAATGAAAGTTAATACAGTAAAAAATGTATTAAATATTAAAATATCTGATTTTAAATTTGTGAAAAATCAAAGGTTTGTAAGATTTTAGATTAAAAAGAACATAAAACGTTTTCAAAAAAATTTAAAAACTATATCCAAAACTCTAAGTATAGTTAAGACGTTTTGGTTTCTTATATTCATATATTTTTTTTTCTTATTATGATATAAGCTTTAAGGAAGATATAAGGATATAAGGAAGAACGTTTTATATCAACTTAAATAAAAACACAAAAATATATTTCACGAATTTTATTTATTGAATATTTTTCTTGTTTATATATAAGCCATGCTGCCGCGACGACATTTAACCACGAAATGAATTTAGGTTAATGGAGTTTGAGTTAGGACGATATTCCTTGTGCAACAATAAAACAAACTTAATTAGGACGTTTTTCCACTGGCAATAACTTTCGATTAAAATAAAGTAGAAACATGGGAATAAGTGCAAATAAAAGATAATCTAATTGTTAGTCATTATTTACAAGATTTTCATTTTTGTCCTAACTTGAGATAAGACATTCTGGATTGCGACCCTAGATATAATGCCAATTCTCTTTTTAATTTAATTGCTGAATTGCATTAACCAATCATATTTTGGAATTTATAATCATATCGGATTTTTACTTGGATGATTTATTTATAATTAATAGAAAACGGAATTTTCTAGAAATTTTAATGAAGTGATCTATAACGTCACTACAGGTACACCACAGGGCGGAGTCCTATCGCCATTTCTGTGGCTTCCGGTAATGGACAGTGTGTTGAAGGAGTTGGAGCGGAAAGGGTACAATTATAATTAATTTTCCTAATTATGATTAATTTTCCCGGAAAATTCGATTAATAATTTTTGCTATAAAATGCTATACAAATGTTCAGCCCTGAACAATTTAATTATTATTAAGTTGTCCCTACTGATTTTTATTGCGAGAGAGTACTTTCGTGCAGTTTATTTTATCCCGCTCGCACCAATTGTATCTCGCTCATACTGAATGGGTTTTTCATTTAATTTAAAAAACATAAATTCTATGTTTATGTTTATTTTCCGCGATTTTTCCTAACATAATTAGATTCGCGATTAACTTTTCTACTCGTAATTTACTCTGCAAGTTTCGGTATGACAGATGAAATGCCGGCATTTCATCTAAATTTAATTTATAAATATTGGATTATTTCCAACTATTACTTCTGGTAAGTTATAAAAATTAAATTTAACAATTCAGTAGAATTCCTAAAATGTATGCACATCATGGATGTCAGCTATATTAAAGCTGATATTCATCTAAACTTTTTCAGGTTATACCGGTATAATAACCAATGTTGAATTGCATTTAGTAACCAATATCCACCTGATATTGATTGCATTTATTTGGGGATCGAAACTACAGGTAAGTACCTTTCGACTTAGTATATGTATGGAAAACATCAACAACCTTCCATGCTATTTCAACATGAAACTTACACACGTAGTTGTTGTTGTTTTTCATATAAAATATAAACAAATATTTTGTAATTTTCAAAGATTTTTTTTTTAATCTAATTTTCTTTTTTTAGGGGTGCTGGCTGAACATTCTTCCGCCCGTTGAACAGTATTGTTAAACACCAGCTTGTCTCTGATCATTTTTGTATTTGATTTTTTGCGAAGTTGATGATGGTGAAACCTCACCTTCGCATCGACATAGACTTGCGCCCGTATGCACCATCCACCTGTCAGGTTGACTAAAAAATCTTTTTGCTTGGACGCTCTTATCTTATCGAAGGCTATTCGTTCAACCATCTTTTTCGGCAAGAATACCTGTTCCCCTTCTTTAGTAATGACGCGTTGAATGTCATTGTTAATTCGCATCCTGAATTCAGCTACAGTAGTGGAACCCGTATTGAATTCCACTTCGTGGTGTAACAACCATTAATCAACACTGGTGGTCCTATCAATTCTTTACCAACTGGCACCTGTTCTTCTACTTGGTTGGTTGTGCTGCTCACTACGGAACATTCACTGATTTGCATCAGTGAATTACATTCAGTAGTAGCCTCTCTATTAGGTTTATCAACCAAGCTTTTTGTGGACTCAGCTATTGGATCGATGAGTTCTAGCGGCACTAGCTGGATTTTCTGGTTCAAAAAACCACTTTGTTTCAACCGCTCTTTTAGCTTTGTGTGTTGGTGCCTTTAAGTTCGCGTTGGTGGAATCACCAACACGTTGCTTTTATTTAGCCTTGGTTGTTGTCCTTGTCTTGTTGGTGACAACGAAACATCCTCCCAAATCGTTAGAAAATCATTGGTTTCGAATGAATTTATTTTAATATATCGAAAACAAAGATAAATTAGTAATATATTATATATATTGTTTTAATAAATTGGACAACATGAACATTAGACTATCACCAACATGACGGCACTACATGTCTTAGTTTTTTTTGTTGATATAATGTCGGCTGATTATTGTTTTGTACCATGTCCACTTTTCTTAGTTTGGAGTAATTAGGAATTTTAACATTCTTTTTTTTAATAAAGTATAAATATTAAAACTTTTATTACTTTAGATAATTGTTAGGAAATTTGTCAGCAATCTTGACATTTTTTTTTAACTTTCTACAACTGTTATTTTCGGAGTTATGAGATGACTTGAAAGGACATGGTACAAAATAAAATAAAATATTTTACAAATAAATTATAATATTGTATCAAGTCCAATTAGAAATAACAAAAATTGCCAAAAAATGTGGAAAATTAAAAAAATTATTAGATAATTTATTTATTTATCTTTATTATGTATAGATTTATTTATCCCAAATTATAAATTTTTTCTAAATTGTAAGTACATACATATATTAAAATTATCGGTTCAACGTGTTCCTTTGTTAGTCTTACAGAATGCTGTAAGAATTTGATTCTAAATGACGTTTTAATATACAAATAGCAAGTTTCATCAATTTGGATATATTTAATTTGTGCATAAGGCACTGATCTAAAATCATTTTTTTTTGCTATTTTCTGAAAATCATAAAAATTTCTTTACGTAAAGAAAATCATCTGGATGCTCTGCTAAATTTTTGTCAACATTATTAATTACCACCTCTTCAGAAAACCAGACATGATATGATTGTCTCTCTAATGCCTAATATAATTCACCATCACCAATTATATTAGACCATCCTACGAAATTCTACCTGCGCGTTCTATTTAACATATAGATAGAATTACAGAATAACAAAGTGACATAGCTATACGAATTAAAGGGTTACATAATGCTCTTCGGAATAACTATATTTTTTCTCAGAATTATATAATTTTTGTGGTAGATGCAGCTTTGTTTTCTAAATGAATTAGAAACGACTTGGAAAAAACGTTACTAACAACACAACTTAAAAACTTAGGCTATGAGAGATAGATTAATTTGGAGAGTAAAAACGGAAAGAGCACACTGAAATTAATAGGAATGAATATATAACTCAAAAACCCAAAAAATATTAGTTAGAATTGTATTATTCTATAATTAAGTTGTATGTAAAAATTAATTTGTATTATGTACATATATATTTGAATAAGCTTATAAAATTTTTTCATAGTCAAATAATGATTATGAAAATATATAGGGAAAATTATTACATCAATTTTAATTTTTTATTATAGTGGATTCTATTTTTTAAGTTTTGTCAAAATTAAAGAATATGTTTATTTATAATCTATCTGTGTTTGTGGGTCCAAGCAAATAAAAAAAAATATATTAAATCTGAAAATAAGCATTTCAAGGTTTACTTAGACAAAATTATTAAAATAGTAGTATAACTCTTTCAAAATTATTTTAAATTAAATTGTAATGTAAATTACAATATTTTCTTCAATTTAAATCAATATTTATGAAATCTTTCAAAGAAAATAAACGCATTTCAAAATCATCAAAATTGAAAAATATTTACTAATTTATTTCCACATTCAATAATTGAATAATTTGTTAAATAATATAAAATTTGTATGTAAATTATAGGTACAAATGTACATAATTTTCCTTTTTCGTTATTCGATTATAGTTAACGAACGAAGCTTACTTCGCGATCGAGACAAATTGTAATTTATGTTCGCATTTGGTTATTAAAATTTAAAATTTTGGTTTAGTGTAATGAAAGATTTTACGCTATACTAAAAATAGTATGTATTTAATACAGAAAAATCATTTAAACTTTAGAAAAACAAACTATTTAGCAACAGTTTATTTTAAAAACATATTCTGTTATATTTCTATTATTGGATTTTCATATAATGTATATAAATAAATTGAATTTTGTACAACTTATTTCCAAAATTGTGATTGTTTATTGGTTTATAAAATATCTTGCTGAGATACGAAATTTTTCTTAATGTCATATGAAAATTTAATAATTTGTGGTTTTACGTTTTACTTGAAAACTTTACAAATCGATAAAAATTATCAACTAAATTTATAAAGTAATCATATTTGAATTTATATAAAAGCACTGTAACTGTAAAGTAACACAAATTACATTTGATGTTATTTTGGTGCATGAAATATGACTGCGGTAGTGTGTATCTAGAAATAAAATAGAAACCAGATAACATTGGTGAGAACTTCAGATATTAAGCTACAAATGTTTTTAAATTTTGAGGTTTTATCACAGGATTAGCAATTAGTAGATCATGAAAAAATGTATATGTATAATAAAAATAAATAAATCAAAATATTAGTTCATATATGTAAAACTCAAACAAAATATGTACTAGATATTTTTTTATATTTATGCAAAATGGAGAGGCGGCTAACTGAAATAAAACCAATAAAAAAGTGTCAGTGTAATAGAATAAATAATAATTTATTAAAATCGAGACTTACTCAATGAATTTTTTTAATTTCATTATTTGTATTTGAGCTATATTTTCAATTTTCACTATCCAGATAAATTAGTTCATAAAACTTTTTAATATCTCTTTTTAGTATATTCTTATATATAGCAATGCGACGACTAATATGTAGTTTTATCAAATTCAACTTTTCTGAGTATTGTATCTAAATATATATTTTTACCTTTCTCCTTATCCATACTGATCAATATTGGGCAATGCAATTACTTTTTTTTAATATTATAAGCTTACTTACTTTATAGAAGTGTAATTTTAAATTTTAGAGATTATTTTTTATGATGCTAACAGATACTTGACACATAGCAATGAGTGGAACTATTTATTTTAATATTATTGAATTCTATAAAATAATTAATATACATAATGTATGTATATATATCTTTTAATCTAATAAAAAATAATAAAATTTTAACATTTCTGTAGAATATTTTATAAAACTGCATATTCATTCAGGATTTATTTATAAATTTATTTAAATAAATATAAAGTTATGAAAGTTATGAAATACTAATAGGAAAATGTAAGCTTAGCAAAATTATTATTTGAAAGTATTAAATGTTGTTTTAGTATAATCCTTAGAAAATTATACTTATTCAAATTATTTTCATGGAGAATTAAAGACTTTAATAACCAAATTTGTTGTAGATTATATTTTGTATGTACTCTCTAAACCAAATTTGGCTAGTATCCAGTACGACTACCTAGACTGAGCAACTAGATTGATGCAACTGGGAGTCTAGTTAAAATCCTAGTTCGAAGTTTCTAACTATATTCTAGTTCCAATATTTACTAGAATATCTAGTTGATTCCTAGGTGCAATTACTATGTAGTCTAGTAGGGAATCTAGTTAAATAATGTTACCTAGATTCTAGTAAAAACCTTAGCTAGATATTCTAGCTACAGCTACTAAGAAATCTAGTTAAAAAAGTACAACTATAATCTAGTAAGAAAAGTACCTAGATATTCTAGCTACAGCAACTCAGGTGTCTAGTTAAAAAAGTACAACTATAATCTAGTAGGAAAAGTATCTAGATATTCTAGCTACAGCAACTCAGGTGTCTAGTTAAAAAAGTACAACTATAATCTAGTAGGAAAAGTATCTAGATATTCTAGCTACAGCAACTCAGGTGTCTAGTTAAAAAAGTACAACTATAATCTAGTAGGAAAAGTATCTAGATATTCTAGCTACAGCAACTAAGGAATCTAGTTAAGAAACTATACCTATAATCTAGTAGGAAAAGAACCTAGATATTCTAGCTACAGTAACTCAGGGGTCTAGTAACTCGTTAATTCCAGTTGTGGTAAATAAGCGTCTAGCTTACAAACTATACCTAAAATCTAGTAGGGAAGTATAAAGTAACTAGTATATTCTAGGTACCGAAACTATACTTCTAGGTAATCTAACTATGAAATAGTTTTTAATAAAGTTACAAATACTAGAATAAAGTTTAACATTTTACTAAAATTAAAACAATAGTTTGAACAATTAGGATATAATTTGAAGACATAAAGCACTATTTTATAATTTAGTTATGTGGTTATTAACGAAGAAATATAAATAACAAAATGTATTCAATTTGATATAATTAAACAAAAATATGTTTTGTATTGAATTAACTGCTAACTAAATTAAATGTTTTTTTTTAGAAAAAAATATAGTTTAATATTGATTTATATCAGCTCAAAAATATAATTATATTAAATTTATCAGATGTTTTATCATAATAAAGTAAAATTATTATATTTATTTTAAAATAATATTGGTAATAAAAATTCTTACATTTTAAATTCATTTTTTTATTTAAATATTTTTTGAATTTTTTTGAATATATAATTAAAAAAAATATTTATCAAACATTTTATGTATTAAGTCAAATTGTAATTTGAATTTTATTAAAATTTGAGGAATATAATCATTACACTTTAAATACATATTTTTTTAATCAAAATACATTTTATTTTATTTTAAATGATTAAGAGAAAAAGACTATATTAAATTTATCAAAAAATTAATGAATTAAGTCAAAATATGATCTATGTAAATTTTTTATAAAAAATTTAGTAATACAGTATAATTATTACATTTTAATACATTTTTAATATTTTATTATCAAAATATTTTTAAATTATCAAAATTATGTATTAAACGGTATAAATAGAAATATATTCATTTGAATATTATTAAATTACAAAAAAAAAACAATTATCGAAAATCGAAATATTTATCAAATAGTCAAATAATATTTTATCAAATAAAGTAATAATATAATTTAAATTTTATCAATTAGACTTAGTATTTTTTAGCACAGGGTTGTATAAAATTTTTGAACACTTTCTAAAATTTTAATTTTGAAATTAGGTAAGTCAAATATCTTTGTTTCGAAAAAGTTGAAGAATTTCTTTAGGTTTTTTTCATAATTGAGTTGAAATACCCAATAGCAATAAAATAAACTTTTAAAAGCCAATATTGGATCTGTACCAACTTCAACACTGTAATGGCCAATTGCAACAGTATATTGCCCAGTTTCACCTCTAATCTCTGATCTGCAAATAATGTAAGGATGTGGGCTGTCAATTTTTTTTATGTAGTCTTCGATAGAATCTTCGATCTTAAAAAAATACAAAAAATATAAGTTATAGATGCAATATATAAATATATATATATAAACTATTTATTTACTTACATTAATCCAGCATATAAGATTTCTAATTTCTTCAAATGCATGATTTGATTCCCACTCTTCCAAATTTTGAGATATTTGAGCATGGCATCTTTTTATACCTCTTGTATGTAAGATTTTGGAAAGAGCCACAATTGATCGAATGAAATCTGGATATTAGAAAGTTATTAATATAATGATAATATTCGAAAAGATATATATATACACCTTGTTTTATTTCCACGTGTACTTCTTTTTGTTTTAAAATTTTTGGTATTAGTGGTACATACTTTTCTTCAATTTGGTCTTTTTTACCACCACTTATTTTTAAAAAATCTCTTTCTATCTGAAAAATAATAAAAGAATTTATCTATATTCTCAAAGTATTTACTATTTACAAAAAATATTTACCAAAAAACCTTTGAAAAAAATAAGCTGCGGGTATATATCCATTATTTCTTTTATGGGCTTACCATTTTTCATCATATTTAATCGGTGCCCTTCGGTTTTCATCATCAGATCAAATATTTGATTTTGATTTTGATTAGTGGGCTGCATTTTACTCATTTTTATTATCTAGATAATATTAATATTTAATTAATTATAAAAAAAAATTATATAGTATATTATAAACTTACATCTGATTTTGGAGGAGATTTTAGTTTTTCAGTTTGCGGTTTCTCTCTTCTTTTTTGCACCGAGTTTCTTTTTTTTGATGGTGAAAGTTGTAATCGAATATTCTCTAATCTAAATTCAATTTTACCAGCAGCCCTTTTTCCATCTCGGGATCCTTTAGGATCAAACCAGAATGTCTAAAAAGTATAATAATATAGTAATGTTTTTATATTTAAATTTGATGTGAAATATTACGTGTTGTGGTATCTCTGGTAAATCTTTACATCCAAGTTCAGGATATGTGTGTACAATACTTTTAGCTAATATTAGCTTTTGTTGCGTAGTAGGATAGCTAAAATTTAAAGTTTATGTATAATTTTAATTTTTGTGATTATATATACATATACTTACTATCCACATTCCATTACTAAATCATCTACTAAAATTCGATTAAGCTCTATACATTCCGCATTGGATAATGATTCCTTTTTGCCTAATTTTGAAAGTATTTCAAAACCTGAACGATTTTTTTGTAATATAGAGTCTATTTGAAAAATCTGAAAAATAAAAATATTAATTTTAAGTAGTTCAAGAATAATATTTTCTTTTGGGTTTACCTTATCATATTTACTTACTACAACAAACAAATTTGTTGTTTCGTACGTATCAGAAGCACTAGTTGATGGCAAAGAAAAACTGGATTCAGAAACTGGTGATTTAGATTTTATTATTTCCATAATTGTTTTTCTCGGTCCTAATTTAATATTTAGATGCATTAAATCGATTTCAGTGACTGCTTGAAAATTTGATTCATTGACACCTTCGTCTACAAGTAATTTTTAAATAAGGTTTAAATTATTTAAATTATAAATAAATTAAAAAGTAAAGTTATTAAAGATATATTAAAAGATATTTCTTAACATATATAATATATAAATATTAATATACTTCTTATTACTGATTAAATTATTTTTTAAAGTATTGTTTAAATATTAATTTATATATACATATAATAAATATAATTTTAACACTAATATAATGTAATCAATAATATAGAAGTGTTAGTGTAATATTAAATATCAATATACTTCTCTATAAAATCCACATCAATTTTTAAAAACATAAAAAAAATATTGTTTTTAACCATTTACAAAACTAATGATAGTATTTAGTGCAAATGAACTGGTTTGAATTACAATATGTTTTCCATATAGCCGTTGGTTTATAGTCTTGAATGTCACAGTATTTTATAAAAATATTATAATTATGTTCTTCAACCTGATAAGCATTTAAAAGCATATTAAATTCGAGTGTTTTCAAACTGTTACAAAAAAAGTATGGTTCAGATTTTATCATAACTATTTCTATAATTTTGCCAAAAAATGGACTATTGCTATTGTCTTCAATATTGAAATTATCGTTAATTCTAACTATCATATTTGTTCCATATTCAATATTATTTATTATTGCAATATCTGCAACAGTAAACTCATCATTTGTGTCTTGTATATGTTGAAAACTTAATAAATTTAGTTTTTTTACAATTCTGTTGCCTCTAATATTAATTGAATTGTCACTTTTAAATAAATGTAATTGAGATATTCGTAATGATTGAGCAACAGACTGGCGAATAGCAATGCTTTTAGGAATATTTTTATAGTTATATCCATTCATAATTTGCTTCTTAATTATGTTATGCTTTCGTTCATATGACATGCAAGACATTAATGAAATTGGACCTTTTTCTAACATGCATCTTGGATAATGTTCCAAATGATGATGTTTATTAATAAATTTTTTTTCAGGAAACAGTTCTTTAAATAGTGAATGGTGCCATTTAATTAGATAAGATAATTCACAAATCATAAAATTGGATATTTGATAAGAAAAACAAATTGATAAAATTTTACATAAAATAGCAATTAGCTGCAAGTGTTTTAAGTCCTCCTCATCTGAAATTTTATGGCGAATTAAATATGGTAAAGCTCTGGTCAAAAGCCAAGTTTGAGCAGCTTTTTGCTTAATGCTATTGCTATTACTTTTCAGCATTGCTGTTGTAAAATTTGCAGATGGTTTATTTTTTTTTTCGACTGGTCCGTAACGGAAGGAATTTATTCTATTGTTTAAATAAGAGATGGAAATAACTTTTTTATTAATAATGTAATAATTTAATACAAGTTTTATTTCCATTGGGCAAATTCCTTCTAGTAAATCGTGCATAGGATCAAAAGAAAAATTAGTTGTGCAATGAAAATATAACAATTCGTTTAAAATAGTATCTCGATAAAATCCTACATCAGATGGTTGAATTTCATTTGTTAAAATCTTAGATAAATTATCAGAATGATTTTTCGGATTTCTTAACTCATATAGCCGGTTAATGTTAAGTAGGTTTAAATTGTCTTTTGTAATATAACACATTCTGCAAAACTTTTTACTAGACGGGTTTAAAAATTCAAATATTTCATGAGCTGCTAAAGTATCTCCCGTAAATGTTACTAAAGTTGCACGAATGATATATTGTAACCCGTTATAGTTTACTACAACACCATTATTTGACTCTAAAATCTTAATTTCTTCAATAAATGGAGCTAATATTTTACTAAACCCATATTTGTTTAAATCAATTTTGTTACAAATTAATAATATATATATGTTATCTATTTGTGAATTATATTTTAAGGGAAAATTTTGTATTGTATAATAAAATATACCAATTTTGTGAATACAAGTTTTAGATCCAATGGGGTTTGTCACTTCAACGTCATCGTAGTATAATGTAATTCTAAGACCATTACTAAACTTTTGGAAAAAAATATGATTTCTAAATTGTTTAGCATCCTTATATGATTTATAAATTCCATTATTAGACGAAAAACTTTCGTTTTCTACTAAATCACGCATATTTTTATGTTTAAAGATATTTCTTAGTGTTTCTATGATAGATATGTACTGAAAAGTCTCATCGATAGATTTATTTGCGTATGATCTCTGTCGTAGAACATTTTCATTTCTTTTTCCCAACATAATTTCTTGTGGATGAACAATATCAACTTCATTTTCAAGATATTTCAAACGTTTTTTATGCGTTAAAATATCGTCAAATATGTTGGAAAGATCAAATACTTCTAAAAAAGGTTTAAGATTTTCATCCGTTATATTTAATTGTACTGTAGATAAAAACTGAAGAACATTAGCTTTTATATATTCTGTAGTTTTATTTATAGTACTGGACATTTCTTCGATTATAAAATCTGAAATTGTGTTTGTAATGTTCATATTCAATAAAGTACCACAAATGTTCTTAGTTATTATACTTTTGAAGTTATTTTGGTCTATATTAACTGGCATATCATTTAAATTATTAATTTCAGCTGAATTTACACTATCATAATTATTATTTTTTTCATTTACACTTATTTTTATATGGTCCTTTATAATATGCCTTTTAAGTGACGAAAATAAAGAAAAGTTTCGCAAACAATTTTCTTGGGCACATATTAGTTTAACCGAACTATTTTTTTTTCCAAGATAAAATTGGTGAGTATTAAAATGACACCGTAAATCGTTAAAATTAGACAAATTTTTTTTACAAATAAAACATATCAAACTATAATTTATTATATTAATGTCCGCCATTGAAAACGATACCGCATTGCAAGAAATACGAAATAGAACTAACTGTAATATTCTTTAAATGTGCTGCAACTATGTAAAGTTTTATTTAGGAAAAGAGCAACTAGGTAATAGTTCTACGAACTATTTGTTCAGTTAGTGCCATTAATATTCTAGCTAATAAAATAATAGAACATATAAAAGCTAATGTTGTTACCTACGTAAAAAAACTGGATTCTAGATGTACCAAATAGAATACAGAAATCTTTTATTTAATTTATATTATTTTATATTTTAGTGTTAAAATGGTTTTAATTGATCCAATAATTTTTTTTGCACCTTTTAATTTCATATTATGCTTAGCCGGAGTCCCTAGAATACAAATTAAATAGAATGAAGAACTAGCTGGTGGTGATGGAATCTATTTTATTCTATCACCACCAGCTAGTTTTTCATATAATTTAATTTGCATCGTAGTGTGTTTAATACGAAATTAAAATTTACAAAACATGAATTTATTAAAACAAATTTTTAAAAATATATTTAGTTATTGGTTTTTAAAACTTACTTTTTAATAGGTTTGCAGATTCTTGATCTACTCCATTTTCCAAAAAAAAATTAAATAATTCTTCGGAATTCATTTTTCTTAAATGTTCACTAAATAGCACTATTTTTTTTAATTGATACTTACGACGCGAATATTTCACTTTAACTGATAGACTAGATAAATCAACTGCAAAAAAATATTTTTGAGTGGGGCAAAGACAATTGAAATAGCTCTCATTATTCTATTTAACACTGAGAAAATTATAATAGATTCTAGTTGACTCAACTAGATTCTGAGAAATATTTTAAATCAGTTCCGTTGTTTTTTTTATTTTTTTTTGGATATGTGCAATTGATTTTCTCATAAAGCAACTATATTACATTTAATAATACGGGATTTTTTTTATTTTGCTATAAAGGAACTAGATATTTTAGTAATCATACTAGTTTCTAGTTGACATAACTGAAAACTATTGTCCACAACTGAAATATGAATATAGATTTTTTTATATGTAAAATATTTTTTTTTTCCTCATAGTTACAGTGTTTTTTTTTTTGCTCTAAAGGAACTAGATATTTTAGTAATCATACTAGTTTCTAGTTGACATAACTGAAAACTATTGTCCACAACTGAAATATGAATATAGATTTTTTTATATGTAAAATAATTTTGTTTTCTCATAGTTACAGTGTTTTTTTTTTTTGCTCTAAAGGAACTATATATTTTAGTAATCATACTAGTTTCTAGTTGACATAACTGAAAACTATTGTCCACAACTGAAATATGAATATAGATTTTTTTATATGTAAAATAATTTTTTTTTCTCATAGTTACAGTGTTTTTTTTTTTTTGCTCTAAAGGAACTAGATATTTTAGTAATCATACTAGTTTCTAGTTGACATAACTGAAAACTATTGTCCACAACTGAAATATGAATATATAGATTTTTTTATATGTAAAATAATTTTTTTTTCTCATAGTTACAGTGTTTTTTTTTTTTTGCTATAAAGGAACTAGATATTTTAGTAATCATACTAGTTTCTAGTTGACATAACTAAAAACTATTTTCCACAACTGAAATATGAATATAGATTTTTTTATATGTAAAATAATTTTTTTTTCTCATAGTTACAGTGTTTTTTTTTTTTTGCTCTAAAGGAACTAGATATTTTAGTAATCATACTAGTTTCTAGTTGACATAACTAAAAACTATTTTCCACAACTGAAATATGAATATAGATTTTTTTATATGTAAAATATTTTTTTTTTCCTCATAGTTACAGTGTTTTTTTTTTTGCTCTAAAGGAACTAGATATTTTAGTAATCATACTAGTTTCTAGTTGACATAACTGAAAACTATTTTCCACAACTGAAATATGAATATAGATTTTTTTATATGTAAAATATTTTTTTTTTCCTCATAGTTACAGTGTTTTTTTTTTTTTTGCTCTAAAGGAACTAGATCAATAGTAATTATACTAGTTTCTAGTTGACATAACTGAAAACTATTTTCCTCAACTGAATTTGAATGTATATATATATATTTTTTTAATTATGTTTTTTTTATGGTTACATTTGTTTTCTTTATAAAGGAACTAGATCAATAGCGATTATACTAGTTTCTAGTTGAGATAAATAAAAACTATTTTAGACAAATTTAATTTGCATTTTTTTTTTATTTGCGGCAATTTTTTTTTGTATACGCTTTATTTTGTGTTTGTAAAGACACTATATTCTAATTAAGGGGGCTAATTTCTAGTTAACTAAAATAGAAAGTAGAGAGTCTAACTAGACTTCGAAATAAATATAAGTCAGTTGAATAATTCCTCAGTTACTGTATTCTAGTTATTCAAGTAGTTCATCAGATTCTAGTTAAAATTGACAGAAAATTTGAAACGAAATTGTAGATGTCGTAACTATGTTCTAGTGTTCTTCAATATTTTAACTAGAATCCAGGATTTTATAACCAGATTTTTGTCTTGATCTAGGTAGGAGTACTATATAACTATTTGGAAGGGTTAGATTTCCTAGTTACAAACCCATAACTAGGCCCATAACTAGGCATCTATCCAAATTTGGTTTAGAGAGTAGGTAAACAATACGGTGCAGGGCATTATCGCCCGAAGGGCGATAATTCCCACTTGGGTGAGCATTATCGCCCGAAATTCATTCGGGCGATAATGCTCACCCAAGTGGGAATTATCGCCCTTCGGGCGATAATGCCCTTTATACAAATAATGTTAGGGCGATAATTCCCACTTGGGTGAGCATTATCGCCCGAATGGATTTGTAATGAATTTCGGGCGATAATGCTCACCCAAGTGGGAATTATCGCCCACAAAAATGGGAGAAATTCCTTTATACAAATAATGTTCGAGCTTTATAACCCACATAAGTGAGAAATAAAGACCGTTGGTATTTGCCTTTTCCGGAAAAGGGATAACAAAGCAGAATTCGTATTACTATTAACTGCAATAGAATATTAATTTGAATTAAATTATTCAATTTATTAATAAATTTTAATTTATAATAATAACAATACTGTAAATAAACTTGTTTTCATTGTTATTGTTAGTAAGAATATTAGTTTTCTAATTTAATTTGTATTTATGGGCTTCAGGGTCCACTTAAGTGAGTATTAATTAATTTTCACATTTTTTTGGGCGATAATTCCCACTTGGGTGAGCATTATCGCCCGAATGGATTTCGGGCGATAATGCTCACCTTTTTGTGGGCGATAATTCCCACTTGGGTGAGCATTATCGCCCGAATGGATTTGTAATGAATTTCGGGCGATAATGCTCACCCAAGTGGGAATTATCGCCCTTCGGGCGATAATGCCTGGGGCGATAATTCCCTGCACTAAACAATACCATAGATAAATAAATAAATACCGTTGATGTAATTTAGATAAATTTTATCTCGTATTTTATCTATAAAATTGATGCATATAAATAAATTTATATGTTATACTTTATCTATAAAATTGAGATTGTCTGGCTGAAAAATATTTAAGAAAATAAGTATGTATAAATAAATTGTTAAACAAATTTTTGAATATAATAATAATAAAGGGTTGATCACAAAAAAGTTATTTACCTAGAAAATAAAATTTATAAAATATCCCAAAGTAGCTCTTAATTTTTATTTGTAAATAATAATAAAAAAAACAGTGTCGCAATAATAAATCAAGATGTTATAAAAAATAAGTATTTCAAAATAGAGGGTATCTAAATCAAAAAGCTTTTAATTTTTATTTTAAAGAATTTTATACATCATTATACATTAAAATGACCACCATCTGCTTCTACTAACAACTCCAATCGTTTTTGCACTGAATTTATTGATTTCAACAACATTTATTCTGATATATTATCAATTTCTTGCAATATTGCATCCTCTAATTCTACCAGGTTTTGTGGATGTGAAACATATACTCTATCCTTCAAGTAACCCCACAAAAAAAATCACATGGATTCAAATCCGGGGAATAAGGTGGCCATTCAAGCCCAGCATCAAATAAATCTGTAAAACGAGTGGAGACTTAGATAATGGAACTAAGGATGCCCTACGTAGCTGTTTTTACACTATAAAGTGAATTTTATTTTGAAGATTTTTCTGTTTTATTTTGCTCTTTCACTCCTCAAGACTGTACCCTACTTAAGCGAAATAGTGTTGTCTCTGTCTCTGATAAAAATGTGCTCAGTGTAACCAACATACCTAAAAATGTAACAGCTAGAAATTTATTTCAATACATTTTTTTAAAAAATCTAAGCATCTGGTATAATTTTTTAAAAAAATCTAGTTTTTTTGCTTCTGTAGTTCCACACTGATATTCGGTTTGTTTACGTCAATTTTTTTTTAATTTAAAATGAAAATTTGTAAAACCGAAAATATTTTAGTGAAAAAATTAATAAACTGAATGTTTTAAAAATATCTTAAGTAAATCCTTAAAAGTAAGGTCTATTCTTGTCAGAAATATTAATAATTTCTACAATAATTGTTAGATTTTTTTTTTGTTTACATAAACAAGATTGATTTCAACCAATCATATCAATGTGGGTACAGCGGCATTGGCGTGCGGTTATATAATTTTCGGCGGGCGCCACTCAATATGTAAAGTGGTTGAAAGTGAGATTCGAGCTTTCGACCATGTTCTCGAAAAAAATGATATATCAATTTTAAGATCACAATATTTAAAAAAAAATCAAATAAATTGTCTAAATAAAATGAAGTCAATTTCAAACAGATCACATGTCCAAATTGATCATTTTCCATTATTAGTTAAATAAAATATCGAAAAATACCTCAATACTAGGTATTTCTTTATGTCTAAGAAAATTTCAGAGAGAGAATCTATTAGATCTAAGTTCACAAAATTAATTTTATTAAAAGGAAATTGAAAATATAAAAAACGTAACCATATTTTTTTTTTTTTTTTATTTATTTTAAATTTCTTATCATTTATTATAGAAGAATATTCATACTAAATAAATTATTATATCATTTTTGTTTTTGATACATTAATTGTTTTGCTATTAGCAGTGACAATACCCCTATTCCGCCCCCATAAATCTACGTCAATGGAGAAACTTACACATATACAAGTGAGTGTAATAGTATGCGTAAAAATCTTCAATTTTTTTTCTAGGTACTACATCCTTAGTTGCATTATCTAAGATTGGAGATAACTCTTCCGCCAAACACATTATTTAAAAAATTTAAATTAACATTCGAGGTATGGGGGCGAGCACCATCTTGCCTGAACCAGCTTTCAGTCAACAGCCCCGATCCTTCTAGCATTGGTATAAAATATTCTGTAAGTATATCTCTGTACGTATCAGAATTTACATTTTGATGTAATACAACGGGAATAATTCCGTATTTTGATATTGCGCACCACATTGTTAATCGTTGGGAGTAATGAGGAGTGTCCAACATTTCATGAGGATTAATTGCGGACCAAATTTTCTGATTTTGTTTGTTGATGTAGCCGCTTAAATAAAAATGAGATTCGTCAGAAAACCATATGTTCGGTAGTTCGTCCATCATTCCGTTTAAAAAGTGATAAGCAAACATTAATCTTCGATCTTTAGCTTCAGCGGTAAGCAAGAAAGTCTTTTGAATTTTGTACGGAAACATTTTCAAATCTTTCTTTAAGATTCTCGTTACGCTGCTTTTTGATATTGCCATATTTTGTTTGCATTCCTTAAAAGTGGAATTAGGTTGTGCGAAATATAGGGACACTGCTGTAATTTTATCCGCAACACGAACTGTTCGGTTCCTTCCAGAATTATTTTTATGTAAATTCCAAATTGTACCCTTGTTTCGAAACTTTGCAATCATTTTATTAATTCCATTTTTAGATGGTGTAAGCCTTTGAAATTTTTCTTGAAACCGCCATATTATATTATCAAAAGTTGTAGTTTTTAAAAATTCTTCAACAATGAACTGTCTTTCTTCTACTGAATATCTCATTGTTAAATTGTTAAAAAAATGCTATACTGGTGTATGAAAATATTAAATTTTATGATTTAAAAATAAATGAAAACTATGATTAATAATAAAAAATAAATAAAAAAAAAACTAAATAAATAACTTTTTTGTGATCAACCCTATACATTTGTAATGTTTTAAATTTTATTAAAATTATATTAGTTTTTTTTTGGTATAAATTAAAGAATATGTTTATTAATTTTTTTTTTCCTCGGAAGAAGGTGAAAATCTCAAAGACACTAGCTACGCGCGCGAGACTAGTAGTGTGGTACTTTAACACACTAAAAACACCTTCGTACCCAACCGTCTATTGAAACTAGTCACCTGGACTAACCATTAATTTTAGTATAACTTTGAACATTTGATGTTACTATGTCAGCACTAACTCGAAAGGTTTTGTTCTTTTCAAGCGCCTAATTAAGTTAGAGTTATCTAATAGTTTGTGTGCCTCTATGTTAACATAATTTTCAGACGAGTTTGGTGTTTTGCTGCAAAACGTTTCACCTGATCTGCTATTTTCGGAATCCTGAGATCCCTGTGTATATCGTACGTACCAAGGAGCGTTGACTATGTTTCTCAAAACTTTATTTTGGAAGGTTTGGATTCTGTTGATGTGTGTTTCTTTATCGCAACCCCACAGTTGGTTACCATATAGGCTTGATAATCTGATTGTACAATTGCACCTTACAGTGAATCGAAAGTTTAGAAAAGCTTCCTATGAGCCATTGCATCTCTCTGTATCTAAAATCCATCTCAATTTTTTTCTTTTTAATGTATTTATTCCATTTTAATTTTGCATCCAATATTATATTATAATATAATTTATTTTATATATACTTTTACAGATTTATTGATATAAGCAGTTAGGGCTAAGTCAGAAATATGAGATTTTAAAAATATAGAATATAAAAATCGTACCAACAAAAATGCTTTGTGGAATGCCATTGTCGAGGAGCTCAGTTAGTTTTTTTTACAAATAAAATTATAAGTATTTTTTATATAGATTTAAGAAATGAAATAATAACTACAAAAACAATAAGAAAAAGATGGGATTATTTAAGAACGTCATATTTTAAAAATTAAAAAGATGCTCCTAGTGGATCGGGTGCATCCGCCAAAGAAGATTTTAAATATAGAGCACTTATGTCGTTTTTGAATGATTTTGAAAATTCATACATTTTCTATTAAAATTTAATTTTTTTTAAGATTTAAAAGTCCATAAAAACTAAACTATAAAACATGGGATGGTTTAACTTCTAAATTAAGTTTATCAGGTTAGAGTTTGTCCAAATAATTTAATTTAGTTAGCAGCCAAAGAGTGTGTTTATAGAATAAGCTATACCCTTAAATATAACGAAGAAGTATATTTAAAAATGAGAAATTAGTTGCTAAATTATGTAATTTTATTTCTTTTCCGAGAAGATTCTCGAGATTCAGCATTTCCCGAAATGAAGACAATTTGAATTCTTGAGATTCGGGATTTCCCGAAACGAATTCTGGAGAATTCTAGAAAATTAACAAACCTTTAAAAATCCTAAAATTAGTGTAAAATAAAGAAATTAGAAAAAAATATGTTTTTTTTTATTTAAGTAAGATATAGTAAACAAAATAGAAGTAGTAAAACACATAAATAGTTCAAAACATTCTTATAAAAACAAAAATAATTCAAAAATATTCCTTACTAAAATAAATTTTCAGAAAACCCAACATTTCCCGACGTAGAAAAATTGCGCTCATTTTGAGTCGAAATTGGCTTAATTGTATTAAAAGCCCCGATCAGTGTTTGAATGTTTTGTGTTTTCTATCCACCTTTTTTATACATATTTAGTCCGTTTTTAAAAGATGGAAAAAGTTCGTTTGCCATCTTTCAAAAAAATTATCATACAATTTTTAAAAAAATAGGTTTTTCAATGAATACTTGGTTAAAATAAATTTAAAAAAACTCAATTTCTCGAGAAATTTTGAATAGATGCCTAAATCTATAATGCATTTATTACAGTGAAATTAGACTCCAGCATACACTGAAAATAAAAGGTACGCATATACAACTCAAATGTACATTTAATTAACTTATTTTTTCATTATTTTGACTCCAGCGAATGGGTTTGTTTATTGATTTTAATGAATATGAAGGTTTAAATTAAAAATTGTTGTTATTGATCAAGCAATATGTTATTTAATACAACGAATTGTTTAATTAATAATCAGACTTAATATTAATGAACTGAAAGTTTTATATTATGAACTTATTTGTTAAAACAGCGTTATTTTTTTATGGAAGTATGAAATTGATTTTTTGACCGACTAAAATGTATCCATAAAAACAATAAATTATTTAATTAAGTAGAAAATTTGAAATTAATAAAATATTGTTTGATTATACACTTATTTATTAAAAATCAATTAAATTTTTTATGGAAAAACTAAACTGTTTTATTATATTATAAACAAATTTTATATATTTAATAAATTTTGTTATTTAAAATAAAGGTAACTGCATGGTTGATTTCATGAAGCTATTTATAGTATTATAAATAAGGTTCGCTGATTTTATAAAGCTCATACAAAACGTTAGTTGATTTAACTGTATATATATATGTATAAATATATATTATATGTATAAATATATATTATATTTATACATATAGGGTGGATGTGTCTTATATTCAGTAGAAAAACAAAATATGTTAGTTTGATATAAAATACTATTTTTTAATAACAATATAATTTAAATTTATATTAACATTTGTTAAAATAATATAATATATTTCTTATTTCACATTTTATGAAAAACTAAGTTTTTATAAATATTTAAATTTTATATTATGTAAAACTATTGATGAAAACAAATTTTATTCAAATATATTTTTTAAGGTATCCCGACACTTACTCGGAAAAAATATTCTAGAATCTAGAAAAACATTTACTCGAAAATTATTTGCTCTAAAAACATTTACTCGAAGAACACTTTCTCGAAAATGTATAAAACTACATTTGATCGAAAAGCATTTACTCCAAAAACATTTTCTCGTAAAACAACTTGGCCAAAATTCATAGTTATAACTTTTGTTTTAACTTAACAGAGTAGGATTTTAATATTTTCAACGAGTAAGAGTCTATATTGCAGTTTATACTGCACTGCAACACTAGAAGATTCCGCTAGAACAAATAACTGCGTTGAAGGTTGGCATATTGGATTTTCCCGGTTAGTTATGAACATCCATCTGTTGATTTTTTTTGGAAAAATTCAACTAGAACGAACAATCGAAAAATGAAATAGTTCTCGAGTTAATTCTTGTTGGAACTCCAATGCCTCCAAAATCGGGATTTAAATGAAAGAATAAAAAATGTTGCTGAGAAATATTCAATTATGGAAATCACCGATTATTTAACTGCATATTTTTTGGTTACTTATAATAAAATATATTATAAGTAACCAAAAAAAAAAAAATATTTAATCTAAGAAAAGTAAAAAAAAATAACATTTAATTAATATTCAAAAATCATTTTCTGGTAATATTAATAACCAAAAATTCTTCAAAAAATCGCGCGATCAAGTAATTGTTGTTCGAGCAAATGTTTACGATAAAATGTATTTCGAGCAAATGTCATGGAATCATTTTTTAAAATTATTTATATTTTAAGAATAATTTTTCATTTAATCAAAATTTCAATCTTTATGCCGGTATGACATTGTCTTGCGTAAATTTGATATTTTTCAGAAACTATACATTTAGAGCGAGAGGTAAAATTTCGTATATTACAAAATATATGAGTGCGATTAACAAGCTATATTGTAAAGAAACCATTTCTGTAAAAAAAATCCAAAACAAAACGAAAAATTTCTATGTCGCTAATGATTTGCCGCTGTGTAGCAGCAACAAAACCATTTCTGTCCAAAAAAAATCCAAAAATTTTTAGATTTTTTTGGACAAATCGAGCAATTTTTAAGGTTTTATTTATTTTTTTGGTTGCTGTGTTGTGAAAATATAAAAATAAAAACGACAGTTTTAATTGCGGCTACTAATTATTTAAATATTTTCAATTAAAAAATAGTTTTTTCATATGGTTGCAAATATTTTTTGTTGCAAAAATAAAAATTTAAATTTTAAATCAATAATTTATTTCAAAATCAAAATAATAAAAAAATATCTTTAACAGAATAAAAAAAAAATATATTTTTGACAAAATTAATACGATACTATAGTTGTCTGGCATTGAAATATATTTCTGTTTTAAGGATGATTTTCATGTAGCCGATATATTTTTCCAACTTTTAGAGGGTAGCGAGCAAATACAAATTTGCATTAGTGCGAAAGGGAGATGAATCATCGCCGACTTTTTTATCGGGGTTTCTGGCATAAAGTCGGTGAAAAATATCGGTGAAAGTTGTTGTTCGAGATATTTTCCTATAAAGTCGGCCGACTTTTATAGCAGAAATAATATTTTTTTTATGTCATATATGAATTTTGACTTTTTAATAAATTAGAATTAATCAGTATGGATCGTATGGATGTTAATATTGAAAAAAGTAAGTTAATATTATAATTGTAAGTATGTACTCATGTACAATATTATAAGTATTGCACCATGTACAATTTAATATTGTTAATATTATTATTTCATATTAAAATTATTTTACTAATTTTTCATTTGCTAAACAAAAAACGGAAATAGAAAAAATACAGTTGTTGTTAAGCAGATCCAAATACAACCACCAAATTCAAAAGAAAAATTATCTAAAATAATCGCAACAGAAAGTGAACAAAGTTTAGGAGAATTTTATAACAGTTTTGCAGCAGATGAAAATAATGAAAATAATTATTGCAATTATGATTACTCATTTGAAGGTAAAAACTAATTTAAAACATAAAATTAAGAATTTAAAATAAAAATTTTAGAAATGTTATTATTATTTTTTTTTATGTTGCAGACACTTTAAATTCTCCACCAGATATTGCAATTGCGAATACTTCTAGGATGAGTTTCCATTCGGAACCAGATGCAACAAATGTTATTGGTAATAATAAGTAAATAAATATTTATACTATATTTAGTTTCTATATTAATATATTATTATTTATATATTTATATTTATGTATAATAAATATATAAATAATAATATAGTACAAGTGCGTTAATCCGACCGTTTTTTAATCCGAACGTGCTTTAATCCGAACGTGCGTTAATCCGAACAAGCGTTCGGATTAACGCATGGATTTTTTTTCGTGTTATAAATTCAAAACTAATAACTACTTACATTATTTACTATATTTATGGTTGGTGAAAGAATTAAAGAGTATACCAAGTTTTAAGAGTCGAAGTGTCAAAAATTCGTTTGAATTTGCTGAAAATATTAAAAATTTGATGCTTTCACAAGACGAAATTTTAGTATCATTTGATGTTGAAGCTCTGTTTCCAAGCATACCAATATCAATAGCTTTGGACAATTTAAATAAATGGTTAAGTGATGAAATGGTACCTGCAGAAAAAAGAGATGTTTACTTATACGTTGCAAAAACCTGTATGAATCATAGCTATTTTCAATTCAGGAATTCATTTTACAAACAAACACATGGAACAAGCATGGGCAATCCTTTATCACCTTTCATAGCCGAAGTATTTATGTCAAACTTTGAAACATCAATTGAAAATTCAGATTTATTTCCAAGATTTTGGTCACGGTATGTGGATGATGTATTTGCTATTATTAAAAAGGAAAATTTGAACAACATCTTAGAGTTTTTAAATGAACAATATGCAACTATCAACTTCACTGTAGAGATGGAAAAAAATTACAAACTACCATTCCTCGATTTGGAAATAACAAGAAACGACAATAAACTGGATTTAGCCATTTACCATAAACCAACCAGCACCACACGGTTAATAACCAGTGATTCACATTGCCCAATACAACATAAAATGGCAGCATTCCACTCAATGATACATAGATTATGTAAAATTCCATTATCTATAGAGAATTTTAAAAATGAGCTGGAATATATTAAGAATCTGGCTATTGTAAATGGTTATAATAGTAGCATAATTGATGGTTTGGTAAAAAAACATTCCAACAAAATTAGAAACCACAATTTGTCAACACTTTTCAAGCAAAATGAAATTAATAACAATAAGAGAACTAAAATTACTTTTGCTCCGACAATAACGAACAAACTAAAAACGCATTTTAAACGCCACAATTTACAAATGGTATATGTTCACGGCGTAAATTTAATTTATAATTTAGCTGAAAATTTATCAAATAAAAACACTAAAACTTTTATTTTATTTTTTATGAAATTTTATTTTTATTTTAAGATACTTTTTTCAAATTGATATAACACTTTTATCATATACTGGCCAAAAACTAATTTTTTACTGTGTTAGAATTTAGAATTTTTGCTGTTTATATAACAGCTGATTGAATTTCTATGTACAACAAAATATAAAGATGGTCATTGACCTGCATTAATTTTATTATATAAAATTTGTACATAGAATGATAAAATCTATTATTTAATTAATTAATATTATATAATATAAATGTATTTGTGAAAAATGAGAGTTTACAATATTGCCAGTATTAAATAATGAAAAAATATAATGCAAATTAATTATAATTTATTGGAAAGCATCATGTTTTCCTCGCTAAGCCGCTAGCCGCTGATGTGATGACATTTTGACTGACATTAGTATACAAATAAAAGATACACATGGTCGGGTACGAACATTCTCCGGCCCTTGGATTATCTTAATTTAATCCAATGTGTAAAGTGTCTTCTAAGTAAAAATTATAATAAGTGTAAATAATATATATTAATAGTGAAAAGTGATGTAATTAATATATATATAGTATATAATTTTTATAATAATATAGTTTTAAAAATTGAAAATATTAGCTTTGTTGACATCGGTATAAGTGATATATATTTTCATTTTGCATTTGTTGATAAATGAATTGTTGATATTCCATCTTCAGGTATGTGGAATATATGTTTATAATATATTTTCTTGCATAATTATACTCCAGCAAACCATCGTTGAATCACATGAAATTGATAAAAAATGTTATGTAAATAGTGTAATGTTTATGTTAATTATATTTGTTTTGATAAATTTGATATAAATTTGTAATTTTGTGTATGCATGTGTATGTGTGTATGATGTGTTTGGGAATGTATAGTTAGTGCAAATGTGATTGATGAATGTTTTTTGTTTATTAAATTTTATTAAATTTTATAACACCATAATTATAATATAAATGTCGTTTTAATTAATTAATTTGTTTATTCATTAAAGTTCATTTGTATGTATTAAATTTATAATTATGTTTGAAAAGTTCATAGATTAATTATTTTTTAAAATGTTCGAATTTAAATTATCTTTTATCGGTAAAAGACATAGTTTTTTAATTGGTCGTTTAAAAATACCATTCGCAGTTTTTACGGTCACAACGCGTACCAATTTATCATCACCGGGATGAGTCGCGGTAACACGCGCAATTTGCCAATGTGTCGGTGGCATTCGTTCATCTTTAAGTAGTGCAATATCTCCGATTTTGATATCATCATGTGTGGAATTCCATTTTGATCGTTTTTGCAATTGAGATAAGTATTCATTACTCCATTTATCCCAGAATGTTTGGTATAAATGTTGAATATATTTCCATCTATCTAAATTATTTATTTTAATATCTTTTAAATCCTTTTCAGGCGGAGTATTTAATGAATCCATAATTAAGAAGTGACCAGGAGTTAGTACTGATAAATCATCTGGATCAGGCGTTTTCGGACATAAAGGACGAGAGTTTAAGCAAGCTTCAACTTGTGATAATAACGTTGCGTATTCTTCGAACGTTAGTTTTGCATTTCCAATAATGCGTTTAAGATGAAATTTAATTGATTTGACTCCCGATTCCCATATGCCACCCATATGCGGAGCCGATGGTGGATTAAAATGCCAATGCGTACCTAATGAACTTAATTTATCAGCTATTTCGTGCGACCATTGTTTTTGGGTAAGTTTTCGTTCTTTACTTAACATGTTATCCGCTCCAACAAAGTTTGTTCCACAATCACTATAAATGTTTTTACATATTCCTCTTCTAGATGTAAAACGATGATACGCTGCTATAAACGTTGCACTGCTAAGATCGCTTACCAACTCAATATGTATTGCTTTTGTACATAAGCAAATAAAAACAGCAATATAACCTTTATAAAATTTATTGCATCGTCCTTTCCATGCTTTTATTTCTATTGGACCAGCATAATCAACACCAGTATTATAAAATGGACGAGCAATTTGAACACGAACAGCCGGTAAGTTTCCCATTAATTGATTAGATTCTTTTGCTGCAAAACGAAAGCAAATAATACATTTTTTAATTACTCTTTTAATATTATTTTTTGCATTAATTATCCAAAATTTATTTTGTAGATATTCTGTGGTCAATGTTTGTCCACCGTGAGACGTAGAAATATGCGCATTAAGAATTAACAAATCTGTAAAATGAGATTTTTTTGGAATAATTATTGGATGACGTCTATCATATTTCAACGTAGAATTCTGAAGTCGACCACCAACCCGAAGCAATTTATGTTCATCGATAAAAGGATTCAATGTTAAAATGCTACTTTGTTTTGATATTTGAATTTTTGATGATAATTTAGATATTTCATCGCTATATGCAGCGTGTTGCATATATGTTATTATATAATTTAATGCTTTATCGATTTCTGATGGTGTGAGTGGTCCAAGTTCTCGATGCTTATGATTTCGGAAATTATAAATCGCTCGAAAACAGTACGCAGTTACACGAAGTAAAGTTGTAAGTGATGAATGCTTTTCAATTATTGTTTGAATAAAGTTTAAGTTATCATTTGACAATTGTATAAATAAAGATTTTATTTTTCTTATTTCTAGATTTGTTACATTACAAACATTTTGGGGAAGATTTTTTGATAAAAAATCTTTAAGAAATGTTGGACCCTGCCACCAAATCGATGAAATAATCATTTCAGAAGGAAGTAACCCACGAGAACCGACGTCTGCTGGATTATCCTTTGAGCCAATATGATACCAATTGGCAGCTGCAACACGAGACTGAATTTCGGTAACTCTGTTGGCTACGAAAGATTTCCATTTAGATGGATGTGCTTGTATCCATGCTAATGTAATCGTTGAATCAGTCCATGCATAAACTGGAACATTATGCAAGTCCATCGAATTTTTAACAAAAATAATCAGTTTTGATAATAACACAGCACCACATAGTTCGAGGCGTGGCAATGTTATACGTTTCAGAGGAGCAACTTTTGTTTTTGATGTTAATAGTTGGATTTTAACTTCTTCGTTTTCGTCCACAAATCGTAAGTATATTACTGCTGAATATGCTTTTTCTGAAGCGTCACTAAAACCATGAATTTCTATATTTTTAGTTTGTTTTGTTATATGAATCCAACGCGGTATTTCTATGTTTTCAAGTATGGCTAGTTCTTCACGATATAATAGCCATTTGGATTTTAGTGCGTCTGTGACTTGTTCATCCCATCCACATTGCTGAAGCCATAAATCTTGCATAATGATTTTTGCATAAACAATACATGGTGAAATCCATCCAAGTGGATCGAATAATCTTGCTACGTCTGATAATATGCTACGTTTGGAAATTTTAGAAATTATAGGTAGTTTAATTTTAAATTTAAAAATATCTTTGGCTGGATGCCATTGAATACCAAGTGCTTTAATTGATTCTTCTTTATCAAATGTTAATGGAAAATTTATTTCTCTTTGATTTTCAGGAACCTGCCGTAAAATTTCATTATTATTACTGGCCCATTTACGTAATGGAAAACCAGCTGAATTGGTGATATTAATTAATTGCTGCTGAGATTGGACAGCATCTTCAACAGTATCAGCTCCATACATAACATCATCAACATAAAAATTATGTTTTAAAATGTTTGATGCTATTGGAAAATTATGTTCTTCATCATCAGCTAGTTGATGTAATGTTCGAATGGCTAAATATGGCGCTGATGCAGTACCGAATGTGACTGTGTTAAGAGAATATGTTTTTATATTTGTGTCGCAACTATCTCTCCAACAAATTAGTTGATACATGGCGTCATCTGGATTAATCCAAATTTGACGATACATTTTCGTTATATCAGCCGTATATGCGATTTTAAACATTCGCCATTTCATCATGACACTAGTTATTTCATTTTGAAGTTTTGGACCGATCATAAGACAATCGTTTAATGATTTACCATTTGCAGTTTTGCATGATGCATCAAATACAACTCGAAGTTTAGTAGTAGTTGATTCTTTGAATACTGCATGGTGAGGTAAATAATAAATTGCACCATTTTCAACAGTTTTTACTTCGGTCATATGTTGCAATAATAAATAATCGGTAATATTTTCAGAATACATTGTTTTTAATTTTAAATTATTTTGAAAACGTTTTTCTAATTGTAGAAACCTGGTGATTGCAGATTGACGTGAATTATTAAACAATGGTCTTACATTGTCTTTAAATGGAAGCGAAACTTGATATCTTCCGTCAGAATTACGCTTATGTGTTAACGCAAAATGGCGTTGACAATTTTCTTCTTCTGTAGTCAGCTTTCTGTTCTCTGCGATTTCTTCAATTTCCCAGAAACGTTTTAATTGTTGCTCTAACTCGACCATATGATGATGAGCAATAATTGTTTTTTCTGTAGCGTCGAAAACGTTTCCAGAAACTATCCAGCCGAATTCAGACATTTGTGCTATTGGTGCACCGGGAGGACCTTTTATCAAGCCTGACATAATTATTGCTGCATATACATTAGCACCTAGTAATATATCTATTTTACCAGGCGTATCAAAATGAGGGTCAGCTAATTTTAAACCTTTTAAATGATCCCAATTATTAATTTCTATTTTTTTAGATGGCAATATACGCGTAATATTTGTAAAAACGAAAGCTTCTACATCAAGTCTAAAATTGGAATTGTATAATGATGATAATGTAAGTGTTACTTTATGTTTAGCTACACCAGAATTAGATTGACCTAAACCAGTTATATTAACTAAGGTTTTTTCTTTTTTTAGTCGTAATTTTTGGACAACTGCTTCTGTTACAAATGTTGCTTCAGAACCCGGATCAATTAAAGCACGGAACGTGTGAAAATCGCCATTGGATGAACCGGTATTAATAAGTGCGGTAGCTAATAATACTTTTGAATTTTGAATTTTTTGTGTAAAATATGTTTGTATATTATTTGTTTGTTGTGATGGACACGCAATAGGTGTGTGTTGAATTTGTAAATTCGATTGATTTGAATTTTGTGCATTATTTTGCCAATTTATTGCGCCGGTTTGATTCTGAATTGAATCAAATATTTGTGAATTTGGATCACTTGAATTTATTAAATTGTGTTGTACTGTACGAGAATTGTAATTTGGTGAATTGTTATTATGTTGTGATGTGTTAAAATGTAGTAAAGAATTGTGCCTTTTATTGCAATGCAAACAATTCTTGTTGCTTGGGCACTGGGTTTTTAAATGATTGTATGCCAAGCAATTTATACATGCTGATATCTTTTTAATAATATCAAATCTATTTTTTACATCCATTTTTAGAAATTTATCACATTTGCGTATTGTGTGATTACCTCCACATATACGGCAAGACAAATTTTGTCCAGAAGTGTGACCAGAGTTATTGCCATTAGTTTGTCCAACATGAAATGATCTGCTCAATCTAAAATTATTTGAATTTGATGCAGATGGAGGCACAAATTTTCTAAAAACTGTTTTGGATTGTTCAACTGATTCAAGCGTGCGGAAACGAGTCTCCAAAAAATTCTTAAAAACATTCCATTCTGCCTAAATGCTCTTCCCATAACTCTTGGGTGTTTGAAGGTAATTTTAAACAAATTATATAAATTAAAATTATATCCCAATTATCTACAGGTATATCTAAATTTCTTAGTGAATGAATACATTCATTTGTTGTATCTAGGAGTTCTTTTAATCCAGAAGCAGTTTCTAATGTAAGATTTTTTTGGTTAAATAACATTCGTAATTGCATATTAACTAAAACTCTTTTATTTTCATATCGTTCTGTCAGTATGGACCAAGCCGAATCATAATTTTTTTCTTCGAGTGATACATGCTGTAACAATCGTGCCGCTTCACCATGAATTGATGATTTCAAATAATGCAGCTTTTGAATATTTGGAATCGACTTGTTTGCATGTACTAGCGATACGAATAAATCATAAAATGGTTTCCAGCTTTCATAACCGCCTGAAAACACTGGTAATTGTATTGGTTTTAATTTTATGTCGCATGGATTTTCCGCCGCGACCATTGATTTTGTTAAATTAACATTTTCAACCATGAGAGCTTCGTTCATTTCCCCCGAATAATCAAAATATATGGATTTTATTTTGTTAAAAATCTCTGATGCTAAATACTCAGATTTTAGCGATCCTTCCTCTTTCGCCGTAACAATTTTGAAATGCCAATCTTGGGCTCCTAAAAATAACGCATCTAAATTTTTTGAACGCGTTTTAATGTAAGATTCACGCCGTCTTAAATTATCAACTTCTTTAAAACTTTTCGCGTCGTTCAACATTTGTTGATAAACATTTTCTAGGTATTTAATTGCTACCTCTAATGTAGGCGCCATTTTATTAATATATGTATACTTTTAACTATTTCTAAAATAAATCAAATACTACTTTAATTTTATTTATTTATTTTAGGTGTGAAACAACGCAATATATAAAATGGATAATTCACAACTTATTATAGTATATTAATATAGATATTTTTTTTTTAATAAATAAAATACTAATAAATTTTTTTATTTTAGGTATGATTCACCAATTTTATTATTAATAATATATTTTTATGTAATGATATATTTATTTAGTTTTAATTATTTAATTTATTAATTAATATATAATTTATGTAATATAATTTATTTAATTTTATAATAATATAATTAATATAATATAATTGAATGTAATATATGTAATATAATTGAATGTAATATAGTTTATATAGTTTATATAGTTAAATAATATATTTAATATATTGTATTTAATATAGTTTATATAGTTTTTAAATAATATAATTTATGTATTTTTTATGTAATATTAACATAAGTTATTTATTATTTGAACGTATGTAATAAAAAATTTTAATAACGAATATATATTATTTTAAATTTAATTCACTTATTCACCAAATGTATAAAATTATTAAAAAAAAAATTAATATATGGTTATATACCAAATTAAATATATGGTTATATTATATTAAGTATCCGTAAAAAAAAACTTTTTTTTTTTTTAAATAAAACAACGGCAATCGCCCAAATAAAATTCAATGATGATGCTTCAGAAACATTTCCAACGGCGATCACTCAAAAAAAATCTACGGTATTCGCCCAAAACTAAAATTTACGGTATTCGCCCACAACTTTTCTAACTATTATATATCATAGATATAGATATATAGAAAAAAAAAACTGTTTAAAATTTTGCAAACCGTACAAACTGTTTTATTAAAAGTTAATTTTTCATATAAAAAATTAAATTTTTCTGGTTGACAACCGCTTTTTATTATTTATTATATATTATATTATCTTTTTTTTTTTTTTTTTTTTTTTTTAATTAATTGGCGGTTTATAAATTTACCAATTTTCTTTTACTAAAAATGATTTTAACACTAAATAATTTTTTATAGATACAGGAACCCGCACTTTAAATATGATTATTGTTCAACCAAATGTTCACTTTTGTATTATATAATATTTTATATCATCAATTTGCACTAACCTTTGTGTCTTGATTTTCCTCCTTTCCTGATCTTCCTTTGACGTAGTTTCACATACACACTACACTTTAATGTCTTATACACTTTAACTTTATGTTTTTCATAAATTTTCTTTTTAATATTTAATGTAATACACTGTAATGTTAACTTTTTAAATATTTTTTTTTTTTTATATACACCGAATTAATTATAAAATATATTTTTTTTATGCACTATAATGTTTTAACGTTAATGTTTTAATGTTTTTTTACATTAAAATTTTTTTAAAAATAATTTTAATGAAACCGAATTATTTAAATGTTTTGTTTTAATTTTAATAAACCGAATAATTTTTTCGTTCGAAGGACCAAATGTTCACGGCGTAAATTTAATTTATAATTTAGCTGAAAATTTATCAAATAAAAACACTAAAACTTTTATTTTATTTTTTATGAAATTTTATTTTTATTTTAAGATACTTTTTTCAAATTGATATAACACTTTTATCATATACTGGCCAAAAACTAATTTTTTACTGTGTTAGAATTTAGAATTTTTGCTGTTTATATAACAGCTGATTGAATTTCTATGTACAACAAAATATAAAGATGGTCATTGACCTGCATTAATTTTATTATATAAAATTTGTACATAGAATGATAAAATCTATTATTTAATTAATTAATATTATATAATATAAATGTATTTGTGAAAAATGAGAGTTTACAATATTGCCAGTATTAAATAATGAAAAAATATAATGCAAATTAATTATAATTTATTGGAAAGCATCATGTTTTCCTCGCTAAGCCGCTAGCCGCTGATGTGATGACATTTTGACTGACATTAGTATACAAATAAAAGATACACATGGTCGGGTACGAACAGTATATCACAATAATAATCAATTGGAAAACATTCTCGGCAATACGAAGGATGATACACCAGTATTGGAAAAATCAGGGATATACCAATATAAATGCAATACTTGTGAGAAAGTTTATATCGGACAAACTAAAAGAAATTTGGCAGTGCGCTTTAAGGAACATACAAGTCATATCAGATTTAATAGACCAACAAAATCATCAATTGCTCATCATGCGCTAAAGGACGACCACCTAAACGTTTTAAACACAGATTTAAAACTTTTAAAAAGTGTGAGAGATGATAGATGTTTAGATGCATATGAAAGTTATTTCATAGCCAAAAACAAACAAAATTGCATCAATTCTGACGACGGAAATATAATCTCTAATTTATTTTCAATATTAATATAATATTATAATTTTACTAAATGTATTAGTCATCGCGATTTTTCAAATTTTAATTTCTTTATTAAAAATTTTTGTATCGATTGTTTAAATTAATAATTTTAAATCTATTGTTTTTAAATTTAGTTAGTAACAATTTTTAGTTATCGCGATTTTTAATTTTTTGTATCTATTGTTTTGATTTATAATTTTAAATCTATTGTTTTTTAAATTTAGTTATCGCGGTTTTTGTTTTTTAAAATTATTTTTGTTAAATTCTTTCTTTTTTAAAAAATTTATTATTTGGTTTATATCCGGGTTTCTTAATAATTAATAATTGTTTTATAAAAAATTTTCGTTTTATATATAAGGACAAATTATATTTTATTCAGTTGCGCATTGCTGATGATGGGTGATAGTTTCACTTGAAATGCATTCAATTTTAAATGTTATTAAAAGTTTAAATAAATTTAAATTTAAATTTAATTTTTTTTAATAATAATTTTGTGAAATCAATAAAGGTTTAAATAAATATAGTAAATAAATAAGATTTCACGTTTGTTCAAATTAAAATTTAAATACTTACATTATATCGCGTTAACAATAATTAAAGGAAGCCATAAGTAATATTATATTTTAATTTCAAAAATTTACTTTTATCATATTCAAAATTTTGCTTTTTGATATACATTTCCGATTCAGAACTATTTTTTATTAGGAAGAGAAATCACAAAACATTGTCGTTAAATACGAAATTAACAATTTTAACAGAAATTAATAACAAAATCCCGTATTCGACAATTGCAACTAAATATAAAATCGGTAAAACAACAGTTTGTGACATCAAGCGGAATGAAATGAAAATAAAAGAGTTTACAGAAGACAGAAGTTCACTTGGAAAAAAACGTAAAACTGTAAAATCCGCCCAAAATCCTCAATTGGAAGAAGCTTTATTTCTCTGGTTTCTGCAAAAACGTGCTGTACATTTTCCTGTTACAAACCAAATTTTATTGAAAAAAGCAATGGTTTCAAACGCAGATGTATTCTGAAAAAACTTTAAAAGCCGGTGAAGGATGGCTAAGAAGATTTAAAGAAAGGTTTAGTATTAGAAAATTAAAAATATGCGGAGAGAGGTTGTCAAATAATACTGAATTTATTGAACCTTTTAAAACCAAATTTAAAGTGATCGTGGAAGAACTAGGAATTACTGCAGCACAAATTTATAATGCAGATGAGTCAGCCTTATTTTGGAAATCATTCGAAGTTAGTACACTTGTCAGTCAAGTGGAGAAGTCTGCACCAGGAAGAAAAAAAACTAAAGAACGTCTAACATTTATGCCTTGCTCCAATGCAGATGGTTCCAATAAATTAAGGATGTTAGTATTGGGAAAATCGAAAAATCCCAGACCATTTAAAAACATTGAACTACCTATATATTACAGGTCATCTAAGAAAGGTTGGATGAATAAATATCTTTTCAAGCAATGGTTTGATAATGAATTTGTTCCCAGTGTTAAAACTTTTTCTAAAAAACATGACATCCCATCAACCGCTCTACTTGTATTGGACAATGCACCGTCACATTATGAAGGAAATGAATTACAAAGTGATGATGGGTTAATAAAAGTTATATATTTACCTCCAAATACCACTGCTCTAATCCAGCCCATGGATCAGAATGTCATACAGTGTATTAAAACTAAATATCGTATTCAATTAGTTAATGAACTTTTGGCGACTGAAAATGTGGATGAGCGTATCAAAAAAATTAATATAAAAGATGCAGTTTTCATGCTACATAACGCTTGGATTGATACTAATACAAGCGTAATTAAAAAATCATGGAAAGAGTTGTACAAATGCAATAACGATGTTGAACTCTGGGATGATGAGGATATAATACCACTAACAGAACTAATGAACCAGTTGAATAGGGTACAAAATAATGTGGAAGTAATTAGTACCGAAGATATTATCCAATCGTTAAATAATCCACTTGAAGAAGTGGAATACGACCTTTATTCAGATTTAGAAATAATGGCTATAGTTCAAGGGCAAGAAATATCTGAAGAAAATGAAATTTCAGATATCGAAAATGATGTTGAAAATAATTTAAATTCAATATCCGGAGAATCTACCAACATCATTAATACAACTGTGGCGCGTTCGGATAACTAACAATTGTTACAATTTGTAACAAAATGTAACAATTTTGCGTTCGGATAATAAATATTTTTAACAATTGTTAACAATATGACGTCTTAAAATCGTTCGGATAACCAATGTTGAACTGTCATAATGTTACATTTTGTAACAATTTTCAACCGTGCTCATGACTGCGTTTGAAAAGTGTTGAAATGTCAAACATTTATGTTTATAATTGTAAACAAATGAAACATAAACAAATACATAACGAAAAAAAATATCAAATTGAAATTTAAATTATGGAAGCAATTATTAATGAACACGGTGAATTTACTATTTTAGATAATAGAATTTTATGTAAAAATTCGGAAAATGGTAATTTGTAATTTTTTAATTAAATAAAATAAAAATATGTAATATTTTTTTATGTTTTAGGGCAAAATGTGTATGTTTTACTAACATTACAAATGTGTAATGATTTAAATATTCCGAAAAGCTTAGCAGCTGGACCCGAGCCCTATGTTGATTCGGTTGAAAATGTAGAAGAAATAATTAATCATGAAGAACAGCAACCAGAACCACCAAAAATTAGGTGGAGTGTTTCTGCTACAAAAGCTTTAATATCAACATATAAATTAAAAAAGTTTTTATTTGATGGATGCAACATTAAAAATGATAATGTATGGGAGATTATAGCTGAAGAGATGGCTTTAATTAATTTTAAATTTACTACCAGCCAACTCAAAAATAAATTTATTAATTTAAAAAGAAAATATTACAAAAAAAAGGATTCAATACGGCAGACTGGTTCAGCTCCAGTACGATTTGATTTTTTTGATGATTTTGAAGATATTTTCGGACTTGACCACAATGTTTCACCACCTATAACAACATCAAATCTACGCAATATAGAAATAACTAATGGTCGAGAAGATGTTGAAGAAGTAATTGAGTGCCTTCAAGCGGATCCACAAAATACGGAAATTCCATTAAATAATGTACGCCGGAAAAAAAATGCAATACAATTCGACATTTTAAAAGAAATAAAGGAGCTTCGAGAAGATAAAAAACAAAGGTGGGAAGAAAAAAAAATAATGATTAATGAAAACAGGGATATGTTTAAAGATTTAATGGAAAAAATAATTGAAAAACTTTAACTACATATTAAATCATTATTATTAATGAATATATCAAATGTTTTTTATTATTATTAAATCATTATCAAATCTTTTTACTTAATATTAAATCATTAAATAATTATTATTAATGAATATTTCAAATGTTATTTATTTCGTTACAGATTATATTTCTTTTAGTTGTACCGTTTTCTGCTGGATTTTTATAATTTGTGGGATCTTGCTGAAAATGATTGTTTTCAATTATAATTCGTCCTTCTTCAATATACTGGTCTCTTGATTGTTCATTATAATTAAGACAAATATTATGTAGAACACAACATGCAAGAATTGTAGAAGGAATCCAGTCTGTTCGATTCATATCCAAATCTCTTATTCGGCGGAACCTTCCAAATAACAGTGCAAAAAAAAAATACTCCACTATTACTCTTACAGATGCATGCTTTTTGTTAAACACTGTTTGTGCATTTGTAAGTGGACGTCGGCGAATAAATGTTGGAATGCACCAATTATTACATGGATACGCCTTATCCCCCAAAATATATTCACCATTTGGGAAAAATTCTTGATAATTTTCTTGACATTTCAAGTACAAATCACTATTTTTAAACACTCTAATGTCTGGTACAGAGCTTGGCCAGCCAGTATAGCAATCAAGGAATCTCATATCAGAATCACAAATAGACTGTAAAGTCATTGATGTAAAGCACTTTCTATTTGTGTAAGCTCTTACTTGTGCTTTCGGTGCTTTCATACGGACATAAGTTCCGTCAATGACACCCACTAGTTCCTTGAATGGTGAAATAAAACTGAATTTATTTTTGGTCCGCACTAAATCTGCTCCAGAAGGCCACTTTATATGTTTTGGGGCTATTTTATTTAATGCATTTATAATGCGGACAAAGCACTGTGACAATGTACTTTTTGGTAATCCAAATCGTTCTCCAACTGATCTGTAATACATTAATAATAATAAGCAAGTTTTAATATATAAAATCAATTTAATATATTTTACCTGTATGAATCGGGAGTGGCCAACAGCCAAATAACAGCAAGCAGTTGTTTTTTTATATCAATTTGATGGTGACCATGACCTTCATCTATACAGTACTCCGCTATATCACGTAAAACACATTCAAATGCACTTCGAGTTAATCGAAAATTTTCTTGGAATTGTTGTTCATTATATGCCTCAACAACATATTCTACATAATTTTGTACACGAACAATCGTACTTCCTATTGCTCTTGAAGGAATTCGAATTAACTCCACTAAAAGCATTTCATCTTCCGATTCAGATGAACTATCTAATTCTTCAATCTATAAATAAAGCAAATTTTTAAAAAATTTGGTAATTAAAAAACATTTTCATTCTTGTTATTTGAATAACAAAAAAAGTGCGGTATTGTCAAAAATCATTTTTGTTCTTACTTTATTTTTAAATTCCTGCATTAATGCAATTATGCTTGCAACCTTTCTGGATTTTTCATTATTCATTTTGATATAATTAATAATTTAATATTATTTTGATTTGGAACAAACGACGCTTTTAAATTATTTATTTATTTTTTACAATTGACGTATCAATATTAACAATTTTTAACAATAATTCGATCGGATAAAAGTATTTACAACACCCAACAATATCGACAATGACATTTAAACTTTTTTTTTGACATGTCAACAATAGTTAACTATTGTAAGTTATCCGAACACGCCACAGTTGTACATACTAAGTGAAACTAAAACAAGTATTTTACCACGAACAGCTTTAAATAATATTGACAATTTGATTTGTTATGCGGAGCAACAAAAATATAATCTTGATAATATTTTACAACTACGAATACTCCGAAATAATATTTTAAATGATATAAATAAAAATTAGTATTAAAATACAACTCAATTATTGTCGTTTTTCTTCATGAATGCAAATAACATCGAAACTTTTTATTTGCTGTGCAAGACTTAATTTTTTTCATTTTCTGTACGATAATCCGAACGTTCGATAATCCGAACACTGAAATTCAAAATTTGCGTTCGGATTAACGCACTTGTACTATTAATATATAGAAACTAAAAATTTCATATGCCGAATAAGTATAACAAGTTTTGTTTTTAGAACTTTTAATAGAGGCAGTTCGCGCAAGACCAGTGTTGTGGGACCTCCAACATTGAAATTATAGAAACAGAAATTTGAAATCTAGTGCTTGGGAAGAGATTTCAAAAGAAATTCATAATAACTCAAAAATATTTTTAAACTAAATATAATTATTGCAGGATTGGTTGAAACACCTCATAATCTGAAACTAGTAAAAATTAAATGGGATAGTATAAGAACAGTGTACTTGAGATCGAAGAAAGGTGTTCCTAGTGGGTCAGGTGCTGCTTCCAAAAAGGGATACAAGTATGCGAGATTGCTGTCGTTTTTAGACGACAAACATAAACCCAGAAAGTACGTCATCAAAGCTAAGGCTATTTTCAAAATAAATATTTGAACTTTCATTTTTAGTTCTAAATTACTTTGGGAATTTTCCTAAAATGATTCGTGCCCATCAGCATGTTCCAATCCTGATAGTATAAACACAACTGCTGAAAATGATAGTGGTAAAACAAGCAGTAAGTTCTTAGTTTTACCAAAAAGTTAAATATAATTATAGATTTTTTTTTTTAAAATGTTAATAGTAATGTCAATTTATTAAATAACATATTATTTGTAGAACAAGTAATAGTATTAGAAAAAGATGACAAAATATCAAAAATTCAACTAATGCATCGTTGTGTGGAAGCAATTGAAGGTACAAAAAATCAGGATACTTTACAAACTGAAATTGAAGTCGAAAAACTTAAATTAAAAAGACAAGCTTACGACAAATACAATGCCAAAAAAGAGGAAAAAAGAATCAGCTGACCTGTTTTGCGAAATGTTGGCACTGGACATGAAAAAACATTCAACAATAGCACAACCTGAAATTAAAATTAAAATACAGCAAGTTATGCAAGAAGCAAATGTTAAGTAAATATAACATAGAATAATTTAAAAACAAATTTTATTTGGAAACTAAATTTATGTTTTGAATTTGAACATTGAATTTTTTATTATTTTTTTGTTATTCAATTTGAATTTTTTATTATTTTTTTGTTATTCAATTTAATTTTTTTTTTATAAATAGAATGTATTATTTTTTTCTTTATGTATACATGTAAAGTTTTTCCAATTTTTCATTTCAAAATCTGAAATATAATATAGGAAAATGTTTAATAAATTTATTGCTAAGAAATTATACTGTTATTAAAAATGTATTTACTTTTTTCAAATCATGTCCATTTGCCACTCCACTGCCCCACTCCCAACAAAACACTCAGCAAATTTCAATCTGGTCTGTTTCGCAGTGTTTTCAAATTTTTATTTTGGGGTTTCAGAGAAAATAAATTTGTTGGCTGTTTTCTCCAAGAACCATGCACTATCTTTCCATTTTCTTCTCTATCTACTAGTCCAGGATTAAGATATTTTTTTGCATTTTTCTTTACGAAGCCAGTTGTGCAAACAAACACTTGCCATAATTATATTTTCCACCATTTTTACATCGGCATTTATTGTAGACCGAAAAATTCTCCACTTTGAACTTAGTATGCCAAAAGCATTTTCCACAATTCCTCGTGCTCGGCTGAGTCTGTAATTAAAAATTCTCTGTGTTGTTGATAAATGTGCATTAATAAACTGTTTTAGCATTTTCTCATCCAGAGCAAATACATCGTCTGCAACAAACACATATGGAATGTTTTTAAAATCTGAAGATACATCAGAAGGTTCTGGAATCCTAAAATATATCAAATCAATTGTATTATTTTTAATTGCAACTTAAGAACAATCTTACGGGAGAGTCTAAGAATAGAAACGTTTCCTAAATTTGCTATGTGTAAACATTCTGCCATCACTTTGACGTCCTGCTGCACCAACGTCACATATAGTGAATGAATAATCGTCATCACCAACCGCTAAAAGACTAGTAGAAGCAGTTGCTCTAATTGAGTAGAACTTATTCGCATGTACGAATGGAATAATCATCTAATTCTGTTAGTGTCTCAAAAATCTGTCGATGAGCTCCAGTATCATTCCTCATTTTAAAATAAGGACCGTACCCAATATCTCTTTTTATTTATCTTTTTGATTTTGTTTTTCACAATTTTGGAACTTTTTTCGGCATCACTACTACTTTCACAAAATATTACGTTCACTGCACTCATCAGTTGAGTTGCTCTCTTTTTTCTTCTTTGTAAGATTTTGGACACTAATTCATCGTCATTATCACTACTACTGCTGAATATTATGTCTATTATCAGTGTTCCTTATCTTTGTTTAAATTAAAAATTGATAATGTAAAAAATTAAATCTTTAATTTCAAAATCAAATTATTTTTATACACAGTATTATTAATTTTATTTTTTAGTTTATATACCTGTACGAAGTAAAGAAAACAGAAAGAATTCAAAGATTTTAGGTTAAAATTCCCAAAAGTCAAAAATTTAACCATAAATTTAATATAAAATGTTAAATTTTATCTCTCGCTCTTTCCTTACTGATGACTAGTAACCGTGCTCGCTCTGTTTTACCGAAATCGGTTGCATGAAAATCATACTTTAGTCGCACAAATAGACATTTTTTGGTTTTTTTTTTTTGGATTTTTTCAATCCACTGTCATACGGCCATTATTGAAAAATAAATTGAATTTTATATTAAATCTTGTTAATTTTGTTTTTTATTTAAATTCAAAAATATTTGACTAATAATAATAAATATTTTTTAGTAATCAAAATTTAATATTTTAGTAATTTTTTATTCTTCAATTCTATTTAATTACTTAAAAAAATTCTTTCATTTATATTAATTATTGTTTTTCCATTAAACAAAATTTTATTGTTTTTTATTTTAATTTTAATTAAAATTTCAAATAGCATTTAGTTTTTTATTTTTGAAAATATATAGTCATTAAAGTGCATTTTTTATAATATATTATTAAGGATTAATAAATGAATGAATGAATATTTAAATGATAATAAAATACAATATTTTGTTAAAAAACCACTTGCAAAAAATTCAAACCGTCAAAATAAAATAGTTTAAATATGTACATATATATACAAAATTAAATTAAATAATAATTTTATTGAATGAGTATTTAAATTTGACCATTATTATATTTTATTTTTTTTTAATTTTGTTTTAGACTATGATCTTATGAAATTTCATTGAACAATATACTAATTTTAGTAAAATTTTCTGCTTTAGATGATTTAATATCATAAAAGCATGTTTCTAAAAAATTAAATAGAAGAAAATTAAATTAAATCGATGAAAAATTTTGAAACATATGTCCACAGCTCGAATAAAACTGGTGAATGAATATTTTACGCCATCGAAAAAAACATATATTTCACTAAACTTTAAAATATTTGCTCCAATTGCCATAATAAATGGCTGTATATTTGATCCTTTAGATTTTAAAAAGTTAATGTGGTCGTCCAACTGTTGAATTGATGAAGCGACAAACAGGAAAGCCACCTGAGAATCTCTGATTGTATATTTAATTACAGATTTTTTTCCTTTGAAATAGTTTTGTGCGTAGGTATTAAATATCCATGTGAAGCCCATAGTAAGGCTGCACTGCGACCACCTAAAATAACAAAACTAAAATAAATAATAGTTTAATATCATCATTTCCATTACATATTTCATTTTGAATAAATAATATTTTATATATTCAAATATAAAAGTTTACTTACTTTCAGATACACTTATGTCTGATTTAATTTCATGAAGTTGAATATTACCATCTTTACCAAGAAAATCAATTATTTTGTTGCAGCATTCCATTTCATTCCATTTTTTAGTAATATTACTTTTATTTTTATACATCACATCGAAATCCATATCAATCTAAAATATAGCAAAATATATTAAAGGACGATGTACACAATGAATATTTTTTTAATTTTAGTAAAAATTAAAAGAGATAGCAAGTAAGATTTTTGTTTACGAAAGAATGAGATAGAAAATCCTTAATTTTAAGGTGGGAACTATAAAAATTATAGGAACTATTTGACATTCTAAAAACTCCGAAAAAATCCTAACCTATACAAAATTATAAAATTATAAAAATTTAATTTAATGAATTATTTTAAATCAAAATAATTTCATTACTTTTTAATTCGTAAATCCAATATATTAGATTTATCTCTATATTTTCTTTTTAAATACATAGTTCTTTTATGTACTGGTGGACTCTGATTCATTTTCGCTATCATTGTCCATCAGTAAAATTGCTGCTACACAATCCATATTGTTATTATATTTTCCTTAAAATTAATGAATGTTTATTGCAGAAATAAAATAATAAATAAACGAAAAGAAATACCATTGTATTGGTAATTACATGTTATTTATTTTAGTTTATTTAAAAAAATTATAATAAGAATCTTTTACCTTTGTAATTTTTAATTCATAAAATTTTGAATTTTAAATACAATAAAATTTTGAATATAATAAAAAACACAAACTTTGAAATTATAAAAAACACAAACTTTGTTTATATTGCAAAATGACAATTATTTAGCGTATGTGAAATAGCCGATTTGTGTCAAACTTGAATATTTTAGTTGGCAGTAGAAAGTAGAAGTACTATTTACGGATGCGAAACTATTACGCAGTAGCAAACGATGAGAAATTCTCATATGTCTTTTGCGAAACTCGCATGATTCGAATTTCTTACGCGGTAGCCGCCCAGTACTTGGGTTTGGAGTTGTATAGTAGAGAATTTATATACGAGAATATCGATATTCGTAGAATATCGAGATTCATTGGACAATTGAACATCTAGTAAATAGAATTAAATAGATTGTTAGTTTATATAAATAATAAATTGAGGTTGGATCTCAATGTTATAAATAATTGAATTAATCTTATATAAGCTATTTGGAATTAATAGCTAGATTACTGGAGTTTTAAGAAACTGAGAATATTAGAATTATATGAACTTTTCGAGTTGTACATAAAAAGTTAACACTTTTTGTACTGAATTGTCTTCTAAATAAAATAAAGTTAGACATAGGCCTACCACATGAAAAGTATAACTAAAAACGAGGACTCTTATATGTATTAGTGTACGTAAAGTCTTCGGTTTTCCCTTAACAATTAGTTTTTAACTTAACGTTTCCATTAAGTTTTTTAATTTACTTTTACGAAGGGTTTTTAGCTGAATACTTACGAAATGTTTTGTAAATAACTTTTCTTAGAAATATATTTTAAATAAAAACATTTATTTGTTATAAAAATAAAATAAGGATTTTAAAATTTTACCTCAAAAAATTCTTACAAAAACAAAAACGGTAAATTGTAAATTGACCTGTTGGTAATTATAAAGAAATATTTTTTTATTAATTAAAAAATGACCTCTTTAATTACTTTTGAACACAAACAAATAAACCACAAAAAGAGATTATTGCCTCTTTTTATGTGTTTATGCTCTTTTGTAATTTTAGGAAAAATGTATTAACACGTTCGCGTTAATTGCGGCATAAGACATTATTGGAGACACTCCAATAATGTCTTTTGAAACTACCCGTATGCAAAATACGTCTGGAGACAGAAAATACTGTAATAGTAATGGCTGCGTTTCCCACGCTAAAATTTTATTTCAAATTTATGGATGCCATGCCATGGTGATACAATTTTAAAATTAATATTTATTCACTTATTTTTAAATAAAAGTATATTCGCGTATAAAAATATTTTCCATTCTCGTGCAAATAACGTCATGTGACGTTGGTATCTATAGTATATATTTGTTTTAGAAAAATAAATTTGCGTTTGTGATAGCACTACCAAAAAACATCAAACAAAAGTGATATATTACATTTGGCGCGAAATTATAATTATTTGATGAGGAATATTTTCAATATTATTAAGTATTAATGGATCCTTACGGAAAAAACTTTCAAGCCCTATTGGAGCAAGTAATGAACAGTTCCGATGAAAGTGGAAAAAGTTTAAGTGAATCCTATATTGTTTGCTGAAAGTGAATCCTATATTGATGAATTGGGTGAGTATTCAATGGAATCTGGGGCAGATAATGAAAATGAAGATCTGGAGGAGGACATGGTGACTGTTAGTTCAGATTTATGGGCTTTGGATGTGCATCCAATTTAAAATTTCAATTTTCGTGGTGAAGAACGGTCAACTACAAACTATGTGGATTTTAATTCAACACCATGTAATATATTTAATTTATTTTTTGATTATAAAATTATTAACGGTTTAGTCATGGCTACTAATGACTATGGTAAAAAATTGTGGTGTAGTACCCCATCCACACAGCATCCATCTATCAGGCAGCGTCCTCGAACGAATTTTCAAGAAACTTCGAATGTATAGAATTAATTAAGTTTCTTGGTCTCTGCTTACTACAGGGACAAACAAAAAGTCCGAGTATTCGAAAATTATTTTCCAAAAATCCTTTATATTATAGACCTTTATTTGGATCTGCCATGTCAAGACGGCGATTTGAAATAATTTTAAGATGTCGAAATCTTCATTCACTTAATGTAAATAGTAATGATCGTTTGAAAAAAGTGAGACCATTGCTAAATATGTTAATAATTTTTTTTGCAAAAATTATTAAACCTGGGAAAAATTTTCATTGGACGAATCAATGCTATTGTTTAGAGGAAGATTATCATTTCGACAATACATAAAAAATAAACGGGCTAGATATGGTATAAAATTCTATGAACTAACAACAAGTGATGGTTATGTATTAAATGTGGATATTTACCAATGAAAAGAAGAAACAACTAACGTGCAAACATCAAAAATTTCCAAAACGCAAGAAATAGTATTAAAATTAATGTCACCCTATTTGAATTTAAGTCACCATGTTTTTATAACAGTATAGAGTTATCTACACTGTTATTATCATATAAAACCAATACAACAGGTACTCTTAGATTTAATCGGAAACAAAATCCTAAGGAAATAATTTCCAAAAAACTAAAAAAGGGTGCATTTATATGGGCACGTAACAATCAGGTTTACGTAACAAAATGGAAAGATAAACGCGAAGTGTTATCAATTACAACTGCTCATCATCCCGTACTAATTGAATCTGCCAATAAACGTGGTGAAATAAAAATGAAACCAATTGCTGTAGCCAATTACAATGACCATATGTCTGGTATTGATCGTACGGACCAGATGGTGTCGTATTATTCCTGTCCCCGCAAAACTGTTAGGTGGTATGAAAAAGTAATTTTTTATCTTTTAGATTTGGCTTTTCCGAAAAAATACCATTCCCACCAAATTATAAAGGATTAAGAAAGCATAGCTATTTTAAAAAAAGCAAGGAGTGCTCCAAATGGGAAAGGGTAAGGAAACTTCATGCCCGAATAAGCCACCACTGTGCCCTTCTTGCTTTGGATCGTTTCATCAATCGTTAACTTTTATATTATCTTGAAATTTATGTTTATGTTCCTTATATTCATATACATTTTGTTTATTTAATTTTTTAACACTTTGTTGAATTAATTTTAAATAATCGTTGAATTTGATTATTTATGTATTTGTTTTGAATCAGCTCGAAATTACTGATTATATTTAATTGCTGTTTATATAAATTGATTATATATTATATATATTTTTTGTATTAATTTAATTTAAATTTAATAATAAAATTATAAAAAATAAGCTTTGTGTTTGTTTGTCATAAAATATTAACGTCATAAGCCGCAATTAGTGGGTACTATAATTCTAAAGATTGGACTAACAAACTACGTCTCAAGACGTTGTACGTCTACTGACGTATTTTGCCCAGTATGTTAATAATTTTGAAACTGAACACAAATAACGTCTAATGACGTACTTTATATTAAAAAAAATATATGAAAAAAAATATTGTATTGTTTTATATGAAAAAAAATATTGTGTATCTGTGAAGAACTGCCATATTATAATTGCACGCGAACGTGTTAAACAAGTAGAGGATATTATTTTTTTTTTTTTGAACATTTGTCATTCGTGTAGTGTTATCGTCGTGAATACGAGCCATACATTTATTGTGTAAAAATTTAAGTGATTTTTTGTGTATTTTTTTATTTATTAACTCCAACTATATTAAATAAAAAATTAAATAATTTAACAAAAATTGTCATTAATAAAATGATCAAAAACATTAATTTAAATAAAAAACGCGATGACGCGAAATTGGAATTTCAGCGAATTTTTTTAGAGGAATGAAAGCAAATTCATCAAACTCGTTCAATTCCAAAACTAAAAACATTAATTCGTTGATTTTTAAAGATTTCGATTCGTTTGATTTATTAACGAAAAAAGATGATTTATATGCAATTTATATAATAATTGGATATAATCTCAGAAATTGGTCAACGTATAAAATCAGAATTTTAAAAAGACATTTTCTTGATGATGATTATATTGAATATAATGCATTTTCTATATTTGATGAAAATATTGACCAACAAGAATTTTAAAACAAAATTGGAAAATACATTGGATTAGGTAAGTAAAAATAGTAATTTTTAATATAGTTTTAGGTACAATACATATTAATTTTTTTATTTTCTTCAAGGTCAGGTTAGGTTAAGAAGGGTGCGTGAAGATATAAGTTCAACACGCATTACAAGAAATCTCGATGGATGCATTGTGGTCCGTATGCAAGGTTCAAAAACTAAGCACCAATCCTATTAAAAATTCTACTTACCTTTATGAAGGGAATAGTTCTCCATAAAGGTATTGAAAGAGACATCCAACCGTGCAGTACGTCACGTCCAAAGCATTGATACCTGACGCACGCAAGTCTTTCACAATCACACACTAGATGTTCCAGTGTGGGTTCTATAGTTCCATCCCCACAGAGGCATAACTTGTCCATGGGAATTCCAAGGTGGGTACCGTGTTTACATAGTTTGGTTTGACGACACTGAGGACATTGATCCCAAGTATCGTTAACTATATTGTACGCTGCCAAATCGATAGATAGTTTCGCAGATTCAATTGGACAGCTAACCTGCGTGAAAATATGCTCGAGAGACATTTAAACACCTTTCCGAGCAAATGAATTCGCATTTTCATTTCCCTCAATGCCGCGGTGTCCTAGAGCCCAGCATATTCTCACCCGATGCCTTTGTGCCAATTGATTGAGCAACCCTTAGCACTGTGGCACCGGTCTATATTTCGTTAAATAGGATCCAACCATTCTAAGATGATAATCCATTAGTCGTTCCATTGTTTTCAGCAAAAACGATGAAAGACTAATAGGTCTGTAGTCCTTAGGCGTGGTATGACTTGGCTTACTTGTCTTAGGAATAAAGGTAACTCTAATTTCTTGCCACAATTTCGGGATATGTCCCAAAATTAAACAACTTTTAAAGATCCTCACTAGAGAAGTACCAATTAGTGGCATGGTCCTTCTGTAGCATGACTGGCACCACACCATCAGGCCCCGGTGACTTATAAGCGGAGAACGACATAATAGCGTGCTTTATTTTTTCCAAAGTCACGATCTGTGACGGAAAATCATTTGCCAAGTTCAGAGTAGTCGCTTGTGGGTTATCGTTCCTAGTTTGCGTGATACTCCCTAGAAAATGAGTCTTTATGAGCAAATCAAGACTTTCTTGACTGTTTTCCGTCCAAATTCCGTCATCTTTTTGAATATAACCTGGCACTTCAGGATCCTTCGCTAACATTTTCCGCAACCTAGAAGCTTCATTCGTATTTTCAATAGCCTCACAGAGACGTCTCCATGAGCTTCGTTTAGCGTGGCCAAGCAATGATTTAAATTGTTTTTGACAGAGACGATGTTCGTCGCAGTCTGTTTCAGTATTAGTTTGTTTCGCTTTTTTAAAAAGCCGTCTTGCATTCGTCCTCAGAGTCTTAATATACATTAATATTCTTTTTAGCTAAAATACAAGTTCTAATCTTACCTATATGTCTGAATAAAACAACATGTATTCTGGTGTTTTTAAACCCTGGATCTTGTTGTTGTAAACCCTTGGTTCTTGTAGCAGGGCTACATCTATCTGCTTGTCCACCAGTAAACGCAGTAGGTTGGCAGATGCAGCTTTGCAATGATGAAGATTAATTTGAATAACCTTCATCATTTCTTCTCTATAATATCTTCTACTATTTCTATTTGCGGCATCTTCATGATGATGAAGCCACAGCCTAGAAATAGCTTAAAATTTCTTACTTTGAGCGATGGAATCGCCTCTTGGTCCCACGATAAAAGGAAGCGTTGCCCTCCTTTTACCGGTAGATCTTTCTTTTCTATAGAAAGTCCAGCCATCGGAACTCCTGAATTTTCCTAGTAATTCGAGGATCTTATGGTCCTCGTAGACAGGGTCCGGTATAAAAACCCAGGTCTGTGGTTTGACAAGCGTAAAGCGTGGCACCACGTCAAACCGAGCTCCTGCCTACAATTCACCTATCTGGGAGGTTTAACACTCGAGCGTCTTGAGTGTAGATTCATTCTTGCAGACCATGGTCCGCACCCCTTTGTACCAGTCAGTTATTGCAGCTTCCACCAACAACCAGCGTTCTGGCGAAATCTTGTGATCTGGGACACTCAATAAATCTATTATGCCAATTGTGAAATTGTGATTGTTTTCACATCTTGTGAAATATGCTGACTTGTTGATAAAATTACCATCTATTGAAAGCAGCACCATTTCAAATGCTAAGCTATATTAGAAATACAAGAAACAAACAAATTTTTTAAAAAAAAATTTTCTTTTTTCTAATTATAATCATATAGAAAATATTGAACAAGTTAATATTAACAACATTGCATCGTCAAGTACTCAACCAGTTGATATAAAGACCATAACACCATTAATTTTAATTTTAATTATAGTTTGGCAGTGATTAGCATTAATTTGTAGTTAGTAGTAATTAGCACTAAGTATAGTTGTAGTGTTTGGGTTCAGTGTTATAAATGTCAGGTTTTGTTTGGTTCATTTATAGGCCTGGTCTCGCTACAATAACCACTACTATATTTAAATATATATTATTAATTAACAAAAATTTAAACATTCCTATAAATTAAAGACACCTTTGCTCACTATAAAAATCACAATTTATAAATACAAATATTACGTATTTCACAATAATTAACAATTTTCAATTTCAAATATTACTTTATTATTTCATTTTTAGTTTTCGATTTACACATACTAATCTAATAAAGTCTAGATATTAATTAAATTTATACTTATATTTAATGATTCTCAATGGATACTCTAAATAGTATTTTTTTTAATTTTTAATTGTTTTTTATATCGTTGTATTGTTTTTGTTTTTAATATTTATTTTATAATTACATATTTTTCATTATTATTTGCAAAATTTAAAAAAAATCAAATTTATTTTACAAGTTTTTTTTAAAAAAAAAGAGTTAAAAGAAAAGAAAACTTACATACTATACTATAAACTACTTAAAACTACAAAAGTAAACACAATAATTAACAATTCGAAGAAATAGCAACTAAAATATTTCCCTAAAAAAATCCCTTCTAAAAATACAGTTCGTAATTGTTCAAAAAGACGTATCGTAATTATTCCGATTTTTGCGATACGAGTTTTTGCATGAAGGGTATTGTGTGATTGAAATTGAAACAAATGAAAAAAATACCGTATAGAAAAATTATTTTTGATCATGATTGGAATTGGAGTCGTAATACAGTTTGAGTTTATTCATATGTACCACTACCAGTTATACCGCCATTAAATGCAAATAATGAAATAATATTGTTATTGGCGGTTCTCAAGGAATAATAACAAGTAAACATCATAAATTATTTTCAATTTCGTCAACTGGACCAATTTTTATCAGCTACAAATTTTTCAGGGGTCCCAAATGTAGAAGGATTACCTATTCATAAAAGTTCAAAACAAGAGGCATGGCCAATTCTCCTAAATATAGTCGGATATAAAAATGTTTACCTGGTATCTTTCTTTCTTGGAAAAAGCAAGCCTAAAAATTGCAACAGTTTTGTGGAAAAATTAGTTGAATAGCTGAAATATTATACTGAAAATGGATTCATATTTAATCAAAAACTATATAAAATTAATGTGGATAGTTTTATTTGCGATACGATTGCTAAATCGTTTTTATTAAATATAAAAGGACATGTATTTAAATTTAAGTTTTTTTGACAAATTTTTTCGGTTTGTTCTAAGAATTTTTAAGTTCAATTTTTATATTTGTTTTTAAATTTTTATTCTTTAGAAGAAGATAATAATTTTTGTTTTCTTTGTAATATGAAAGTTTTTTATTACAATTTTTTGTCTGTCTTAAGAAATTTTGAATTAAAATTGTTCAAATTTAATGTTTGTCTATAATTTTTCTCTTAGAATTTTTAATGTTTTCTTAAACTTTTTTATATAAAAGTTTTTGAATTTTAAAATTTAATTTAGAAATTTGTTCCTTTACATACATAATTAAAAAAAAAGTAATATAAATATACAGATTAGATTTTAGATTAGAAAAGTTGCTTTATTTTGTAATTTTTTGAATTTTTACAATTTGTACAATCTTATAAAGCTAAGATTTTTTTTTGTTACACATATTTATTGGCTCTCATTGGGGCTCTCTAAATAATTTACATATTAATTTTTATATTGATTTTTATAACAAAGTATTAATTTAAAAAATTTTGTTGTTTTATAAATAATTATTTTTAATTATACTTTGTATTAAAAAGTTTCAAAAAGAATACATTATTTTATTCGTTTTATATTACATAAATTATTAATATACAGTATGAAATTCATATTTTTTTGTAGCAATTATGGAAATATTTTAGACATTAAGTATGGACTTTCCACCTAAAACTGGTGCTGATTTGAATGAATGGAATTAATAAAAACGATAATAATTTAATGAAGTAAGTACATAATTTCACAAAATATAAAATATATGTATTAATGATATATTTATATATTTAATTAACATATAAAAGTTGAGTAATATTTAAGCCATATATACTTAACTGAATGGCAAACTTAAAAGTCAAAAGCTTAAGCTTAAGTCTTGTATATGTTACGGTAAATGTACATTGCCAGGTAAATGTACATATTTACCAGTAAATGTGTACATTAACCGCAAGATTTGGCAAATGTACATATAACATACATTTACCGATTATTTAGTAATCATATTTACTTTTATAATTAAAATAAATAAATGTTCTTTATTGTAAAAGTATTATGAAAATGTTGTAAGTTTCTATAGTTATGAAAATAATTTATAATACATCAGTTTATATACATATACAGCTATAAAATTTTCATTAAATGTATTAATTTTTGTTGTTTAAAGATATTTTAAAATTTATAATGATTTTTTTTTTTATTAAATGTAATAAATCAATTAATTTGATGGCATATATCCTTTTCACTATAATTTTAGAGAAGTATAAGTCAATGTAAAGTCAATGTGACACTGCTCGAAGTAAATGAGGCGGACGGTAACATACGGCAGTAGCAGTACTGTAGGTATTAGGTGATTCACACATCGGGTTTAAACGGTTTCCGAAGTGAAACGGCAAAGGTGCCAAGAAATAAAAATCAAATTTAATTCTAATTGATTCAAAAGGCGAAAACAAAGAAAAAATGGGTGCATTTAGAATAACCAAAACTATGGTTCCGTTTTGGTTCTTGAAGTTGCATTACAATGGATTTTAGTTCGGTTTCGGTTCATTAAATAAATATTTGTTTCGGTTTAGAATTTAAAAATTTAATTTTTGAAGAAAATTTTGAATTAATTTTGTTATCTGAATGAGTAAAAATTTGTTTGTAGTTTCACATAATTTTAAACTATTCTATAGAAAAATTTAAGTATCGCTTTTTAATGCATTATTTTTGCTGCATTTAGTAATTCAAATAATCATCATTAAATAAGTATTAGAAATAAAATAAAATAAAAGATCCATTTTGTTTTGATAGTTTCACCGTTAATTAGTTTGACATAAACCCAGTCTTTTTAAATTTCCGCCTAGATCAGTGCTTTCATTTTAGTATTTATTATATGACTTATAATTTTTCATTTATAATTGAAATAAAAATTTTCTTTTCTTAAGAATATAAAACAAAAACAAAAAGTCCATTAACAAAAACAAGGATAAAAACAAACATAAATTCTTTTATATATAAAATAAATAATTAAAATTAATTGGTATGTGGTTGCATTTTTGCTAACAGCAGGTCAAACCGTGGTTCAATTTTCGACAGTGCTGGCCGGATTTTATCTTCAATATTTACAATACTGTTTCGGTATTTATTTTTTATGTAAATAAGCGTCGAAAAACCACTTTCACACAAATAAGTGGTAGCAAAAGGTATCAGAATTCTTAAAGCTGCAGCTGATAAAAGTGGATATTCATTTCTAATTAGTAGCCAAAAGTTATTTAAATTTTCCTTACCAAATAACATTTTCAGATCTCCATCAGTGGTAAGTTCTGCTAGTTCTTCTTGCATTTTTAAATCAAAATGTTGCAATTCTTCAACCTTCATATAAAACGGTTGTCTGATCCAGTCATATTTTTTAGTATTTAAATCAGCTGAAAAATACTTTTGAAACTGTTTTTCTAAAGAATTGAGATGATTGAGCATAACAGTTTTTACCAAAGATAATGGCAACTCATTTTCTACGATGAAAATATTTGTCCATGGAAACATATCAATGTTATCGTTTTCTATTTTTATCTTCCAAATTTCAATTTTTTTAATAAATCCTTATATTTTATCATACAAATTTAGAATATTGGTGTTTTCTCCCTAAAGAGCACTATTTAATTCGTTTAGCATTTCAAATATATCTGCCAAATAATATAATGAACACAACCATTTTTCATTAAGAAACAACTCTTCCATTATCGAATTTTTTCCCATAAGAAATATTTGAACTTCATCCTTAAGATCTATCAGTCTTTTTAACGTTCTCCCTCTTGAGAGCCATCTTACCTCCGCATGAAGCAGCAGTTTCTGATAAATGGATCCCATATCTTTACACAGATTTGAAAATAGTCGACTGTTAAGAGCTCGACTCTTAATATAATTAATGATTGAAACAGCATCCTGCAAAACTTTGTGCAATTCTGGATCTATTTTTTTGGCTACTAATGCTTCTCTGTGGATGATACAGTGTATGCAAATTATATCAGTCGAATTAGTTTGCCGTTTAATTAGCGTAACAAGGCCGGCTATTTTCCCTGTCATGGCGGCTGCACCATCAGTGCACACACCAAGGCAATCTTTCCAATTTAAACTATTTTCTTCAAAAAACTGGTTAATTTTGAAAAAAATATTTTCTGCTGTTGTTCTTGCTTCCAAAGGACGACAAAATAAAATATCTTCGTGAAATTCATCATTAAAAGTATAACGCACATATGTCATAAGTTGAGCCATATTTGTTACATCGGTGGTTTCGTCAAGCTGTATTGAGAATTTGGGACTACTTTTTATACGGAATATCAATTGTTCAAGGATATCGTTACTTATTTCTGTTATTCTTCGGCTAACAGTGTTATTTGACATTGGCACTTTTCTTACTGCTTCTGCAATTTCCTTGCCGTGTATTATCTCAACAATTTTCACTGCTGCGGGTAAAATCAGCTCCTCGCCAATTGTGTCGGGTTTTTTTGCCTTGGCAATCAAATATGCAGCTGAATACGATGCCATTATTTGTTTTTTAGGAACTGATATGTGTTTTGTTAGAACTTTTTTTTGTTGATTTATTAATGTTAACCTTCTCTCAAAAAACGAAGTAGGTTTGTCGATATACTCACTATGATTTGTTTGTAAATGTCTTTTTAGTTTTCCAGGTTTCATGCTCTCATTTGCCAAAACATCGTTGCAAATGACACATACTGGCCGTTGCTCATTATGAATTTCGTTAAACGTAAATCCATAACCTAAAAATGATTCAGTGTATTTCCTTTTTTTTATTTTGTTTAACTTTACGCATTGATTGGGTGTTGATATTTGTTCGGTACTTGTGGTGTTCTTTTCTAAAGCAGCTGGTGCTTTCGTATTATGTACTTTTTCTATTGTTTTATTTAAATTTAACCACTTTTCCATAGTGTTGTGGGTACCTACAATTTATAAACATTATATTTGAATTGAATTTATTCCGAAATATATTTATTCATACCAATTTAAGTAAATCACACGTAATATGGGAAGAACAATAATTTGAATATAATTTATTATTAATCTGCCAAATTTATAGAGCCGGTCAAGAGATTATGCATAAAATCTTGTGTCACTCGAAAATCCCATTTGTACATTACAAAGAAAAAGGTTTTTTCTCAAAATTTGTTGGCAACGCTGACTATAACCCTAATTCGTCGCGTGTTTCCTAAATATAATGTCGCCAGTAGAAATACAGGTATACATTCGAGTCCTTATACAATTTGTGCATTCAATATTATTATTTATTAGAGGATAATGATAAAGCGAGATTATTTGCTTTATTAATAAAAATATATAATAATTAGATAATTAAATAATGTAAAATTGTGCATTAAATTAAAAAAAAAAAAATATATTTATAATTAACATTATTTTTAATTTTTTTTTATTTTTAATTTCATAAATTATAGTTATCTTTAAATATATTCAGAATTGTATATTATTTTAAAATGTTATTGTATTGATAATTGGTTTTCTTTGCTATCGTACTTGAGATTTTAAATTGAAATTAGTACGGAGATTTTAAATCAAAACTGTTTTAACTAAAATAAAAAATACTAATTTTATCTAAAAATATAAATACAAATTTAGTAAAATTCTCTTACTTTTTCTTTGAATTACTTTAATAAAAATCAAAATCAAATTCGTAATGGTAACACGATAACTTAAGTCATGATTGCATTCTGGACTTTTTGCAAAGACCAATAACCTATTTAAATTGTTAATATAAATAAAATATTTATATAGTTTTATTTTGGCAGACAAAGTTTTTATTTTATTTAATTTGAAAAGTTTTTAAAGTTTGAAGAAAATAATTTTACATAACAATGAATAAAAAAAATCTTTGATAAATAAAAATGCCACTAGGACAATTTAACTTTTTATGCTTCAATATTAATCCAACACAGTTTATAAAGTTTTTTTTTTTTTTTGTTAGTAAAAGGACTCAAGACACTCAATAAAACGTTAAAATAATTCTTTAAAGGTATAATGTAAAAAACAAACAAATCCAAGGACATTATAATGCCATTTTATAGAGTACTATACAAACACAATAGAAAAACAAAGGTGATAAAATTTACGTTATTATGGGAATAACGAGTAAGCGGAACTGAAGTGTGTATAAGGAATATTAGGGATAATACTTGACAAAAAATATATAAAATAAATTAATTATAATGTAATATAAAATCATATAAACATGACATTCTACATATATATGGGCTATTTGAACTGTTTGAATTGAAAATATTCAAATCATAAGAAATTGATGGAATGAGAGGTCATGGTAAAAAATAATGCAGATTAATTTAGAAAATAAGGTAATAAAAGTAAAAATAAATGAAAATTATATATTATAACTGCATTTGAAAAAAATATTACATTTTTAGAAAATACATTGTAAGACTATTTATTGTTTCTACATCAATTGAATGTATAAAACATAAAATAGTTAAATTCAAAATTATTTATTGCCTTCTTTAAAGAAATTTGAATTTCATTTGGTTTTGAATATATAGTACCGTATAAATAAAAACAAATAATTAAATAAATAATTATTTTAATAATTTTACCCGATCAAAATTTTTTGATGCAAATTTAAAATGTCGATAGAAAAATCTATTTTAAAATTGTTTTTCCTTGTTTTTGATAATGTGTAATCCAATTTTGAAGTTTTGAACCTAAAAAGGTTTTTAATTACATTAGCAAAAGTAAATTAATAATTTTATACTTTCATATATAATTTAGATAATTATATATATGTATGTATATATATACAGGTTTAAAGTCATACTGTATGCTCCAAAAAATTCTTACATGATAAAAACTTCATAATTTGAATCTGAAGAAGAGGGAAACATAATATACTTTTTTCTATAGATTATTATGAATAATCTATTATTATATATTTATTTATAAAATAGTTTTCAAAACTAATTTAGATTATTAATTTTATCGTTAATATTTCGGTATATCATATTCATATAACATAAAATTCAAATTACTTAATATTTTATGTTATTGAACATTACTCTACTTAATTTGAAAATTTTCTAAAAATTTAAAATGAGTCATTTATCTTTAATTTAGCATAATGTATAATTAAATTTTAATAATAATATTTATAATATACACTATAGTAGTTTATAATTAGTATACCTATTAAATAATCTGATTCATGGTTACTGCATCTGGTAAATGAATTGTAATAATATAATATATAATTTAGTTAAAAACCTATGAACCAGCCTGTATAAGGATTTACTTTTATATTTAAATTATTAATTTAACGACAAAATTAAACTAAATCTAAAGTAAAGCTTTTACTTAAGCATAATAGTCCAATCAATTCGAAATACATCGTTTTTTACATTCTTTTATTTAATCGAAAAAATTTCATCATTTATTTTCATGTTTTACTCATAACCATTATAAAAATATCACAACAAATAATATTAGATATTACGAGTTTTTTTTTTGTATAAAACAGGACACAATCACGAAAAAAAAGGAAATATTTTTTACTGGTAGTGAGATTTTTTAACACAAATGAACTTTCTCGTAGTATCTCATTTGTCCTCGTATTTTAAATGTTATTATGTATAATTTTTTCCATATATTTGAGTGTAGTTTTTTTAAAATCTATTTTATAACCATAAAAATATGAGTTTTGTAATATTTTATTATGAATTTGTCTAATTATAACAAATGCTTAAAAAGAAGATGTACATACACATATTTATAAATGTAAACACAGTTCCAAAACAAAATTCAGACCAGCCAAAAATTTTAAACAAACTATAAAGCGAATGTGCTTCAATTTTATGATATTTTAATGCTGTTAATTTTCTTCAAATAATTTTTTTCTTAATTTAAAGTGTGATGAAATGAAAATTATTTTCTTAATTTCCAAAGTAATAAATATTTATCAATATACAAAATTTCAACATCTCTAGAAAATTTTATATAATGATAATATAAATATAATACATAAAATAACTCTCTGCACATACATTTAAGGTAAATTAGATAACGATTTAAATTCTTAAGAGAACGATTTTAGGGTTGTTTTTCTTTGTTTTCCTTACATATCAATAAAAAAATATATTTTGTATATTTAGACAATATAGTGTTGTGTGCCACCGGGTCATATCTGATTTTATTGTTACGTAAAAATATTATAGTTTTCTGTTATTTTTATTAAAACAACGAAATAATCAGAAAAAAAAATATATTTTAAATAAATTTACCCATGAGATAAATAAGAATATTTTCCAGTTGAATAATCCTTGCAAAATCTGATACACTTTATAGAAAACCCTGTAGTGGATATAAATATGATGATGATTTTTCTTGGGTATGATTTTTACCTTTTGTAGTTGTATTGTGCTATTATGTTAACTAATACTCTTGAGAATAACTGATGTTTTCTTATTATTTTTTTTATGAAATTTTGTAAAATTATTTTTAAATAACAAATCTTGAAAATTATATACATATTTAATAAAAATAAAAATAAAGAAAATTAATTTAATTTATTAGTATGACTATGTAAGGGTAAAGTTTCAGTAATCCCAAAAGAACATAAGTCCCCAATCTATTCTTTCTAATATCTAAATTACAAAATCCTATATACCGAATATAAAGAAAAGGTTATAGCGTCCTATTTGAAATATTATAGCGTCCTAAGTGAAATATAAATTGTAACCCCCAATTTAACTGGTTTTCCATTCTTAAATTTTGGTGGTACCATATATTTGTATGGGAGGATTTTTTTAAAAGTTTGGTGATTTATTTTTATATTTTAGTAAACTAAAATTGGGGCGCCAAGTTGGATCACCAACCGCTACGGAACTTCACCAAACCTTTGATAACATGGTGTTACTCTTTCCTCCTCAGCTGGGCTTTAAGCTCTAGGTTGCGCGTGGGCTTGAGTAATACCAAAAAAAAAAAAAAAAAAACTACAAACATAAATATAACAAAAAAGAAAGTTTAACTAATAACGACGAAGGGTGTGCGTGTGTGTATGTGAGATTGGCGTCCTTTAAAGGATTTATTCAATCATTACATCGATCTTAAATGATATTAATAAATTGAAAATTTTGGACATGAAGAAGTATGTTAATATAAATAAATAATTATAAAAATTATAATAAATGTTATTTTATTTAATATATAATATATTTATTTATGTAAAAATTAACAAAAAAAAAAAGGTCGTTTCAATGACAAAATATTTAAAAAGAAATTTACTTTAACAAAAAAAACTTTACTGTACAAAAAAAAAATATGCTACGTTACGTTAAATGGAAAAAAAATCTAATTTAAATGAAAATACCATAATAAATAAATTACCTGGTTTGAGCTAGTCCAGTTGCAACAGGATTGCTAACAGAATTTATATATTCATTATGGAGTACAAATACAAAAAAACTCGATCTTCTCCTTCAATTGTCCTTGATAAATCTTTCCTGGTGTTGCGTCTTGCGTCATCTCATCGTGATCAGAATATAGTTTTAATTTAGCTTTGCATTTTTAAATATTTCATGCTAAGCTAGATGTTTTAATTTTTAGGGATTAGTATTCTATAATTTGAGTTTTATTTTATTATACAATTACTAATCATCATTTTTACTTTTTTTGTTAGTGAACTAATTAAATTACATTTAATTAGTTAATAATAGTAATAGTTTGTACACTTTTTTATTGTTTTTATATGGGTCGGATACAATCTAATGCTTTTAATTAAATTTACGTTTGCATTGTTCCAGCACTATATTTTTATTTTCAAATTTTAAATTGTTCAAATGATTTTTTATAATCAATTTATTTTACTAATAATGAACAAAATAATATTTTATTTCATTTTAAATTTTAACTTATTTCAAGTAAAAAAAAAAGCTAACTATTCAATTTATGTAACTACATCATTTTAAGTTTTCACCAATACTCCAATTCAACTCATCTGATCAAAATCTATTTTCTCACTCTCATCCTAAATCATACCACCTTTGACCTTTTTTCCTCCTTAAAATTTCCTAATTTCCTATTTATATAATTTCCTTCAGTCTTACCTATTTTGATTTTTCACCCAAAATTCATAATTAATACATATACCTAACATTAAACTACATTACCTACACGCTACATTTTACAGACTGTTAACTTTAAATAACATATACAGAACAATGACAGCCTTTCTTTTTACTGGAATAATTAAATTTGTAAAAATTTAAAAAATTTAAATTCTTTCATTCCAGTTCATACGCGCGGTCAATAATATTATATTATAAATAAATTAATTTTTGTAATAAATAATTATTAATATAAATAATTTTAAATAGTTAATATTATTAAATCTTAAATTTACGGGTGAAATCATTGAAATATATAAAAAAAAATAAGTTTAGTGATAGTGATTTTTGTGTTGTGATAAATATATGAATAAACTATTGAAGAATTGACAAAAATCAGTGGCACCATAACATTTTTCTTAAATAAATAAATATATAACATATTAGGAAACATAAGGATTACACTAGGATAACATAAGGATTACGCAACAGGAAGAATCAATAAAATTTCCGGTTACAAAATCGCCCCCCAAAACTGAAGAAAAAAAAACTATTTTTTTTTTAGTTTAAAAGATTTTATCAAAATTTATTAATTTATCAAAATTACACGATTTTATGATACTTGATATCGAACAAAAACTGTTATCTAATTTAATTGAAAGTATTTATTTTAGTTATAAGTCTTTATATTGTCTAAAAAATTTAAATATAAAATTATTATAACAATTTTATTATTTATTAGTTTTTCTTTATTATAAAAATTTTGACATATTAAAAACTCGTCAAAGTGGATTTTTCATATTAAATATATATATAAAATATTTTTATTATACAAAAATAAATTAATTTATTTAACAACAAAAGAAAATTAAATTTCTCTTATTCCTAAACTTTATTAATGAATAAATAAACAAAATAAATAAATTAGTAGAAATTTATATGTAATAAATTAAAGTTATTAATAATCTGGGCTTTATTTGTTAGTTAAAATAATAGTTTAATTATTATATAATCCCACAAGGTTAATAAATAGTCGTAGGTAGTATAAATAGTAAGGAAAATATGTTTATGTATTTTGACACAAAACAAAAGTGTAAATATTAATCAACAGTAAGGGATCGTATAAGGTTTTTCAACCTGTTCATAGTATAATTAACCAATAACGTTACTTTAATAATTAAATAAATAAAACACATTAATATATTCAGGATTATAATATAAACTTTATTCCACCCACCGCGTTCAAATAACAACTGTCCCACTGTCTCCTCTCCTATTATACATTCTTCCTTCTTATTCTAATGTTCTTTTCATCTATTATTCTCCTATAATATTTCTTACAATAGGTTCACCCTTGGCATATTGTTTCATGTACGTACGGATATGTTCTAAAGAGGCTGGTAGCCTTGTACGTCTGACGACGACATTAAATTTAGTTATATACTAAAATTGTTGTTATTATTACCCTTTAATACGAAGCAAGAATTAAGCTCCGTATGTCTTAAAGAAATTTAATCGATATTAAGTAATTTCAGTCTATCTGAGTAGCCTATCTAGTAGCTATGTAAATTACCAAAATCATTTGGATTATGATTGAATTCGTAGGGCACAGGATAATGATTGAATTATTTTTATTTTACATTCTCTTACACTTCAAAAACCAAAATATCAATTAATAAATAGTTTTGATATGAAATTAATAAATTTAATTTGATTATAACGATTTATAGCGACCAAATCATTATTTAAATTTTTTATTGGTATAATAATATATTTAGTTTAAAAGAAAACATAATTTAAAATTTATATTTATTTATTGAAAATTGATTTAAAGACTTGTCTTTTATGAAACAAAAATAATATCTACAACGAGCACATTGATCCTGTGGACAAAATTTTCAATCACATTTCTACGTAATTGCCATTCAATATAATAAATGCTACTGTAAATATGTAAAAAAAAAACTGAATGACAGAACTGTCAACTGTAGCTAATTACTACGCTATAGCTATTGAAAAAAAGCTTTAATTTGTAGATCCATAGACCAACTTTTTTATACTGAAGTTCATTCGTTGTTTTTTATACTAGGGCTCTATTTATATACTGATGTCAATCCTGCTTTTATATCATAAAAATGAAAAAATTAAGCTCTGATAATATATATGTGAAGCATCTCTGAATTTGTACATCTTAGTAATTTGAAGTATAATTCCGAAACGTTCAAAATTCCTTTATATGTTTTTAAGTTTCACTTTATTCTTCTATTCGAAATAGTTAAAATATTACTAAACATACTAAATAATTATTTTAAAACATAATTTAAAATTAATTGTAATTGTTAAGTTTATTTGATTATTTAAAAACAAATTCGTTTTAATGTTATCTACGAAAATTAACATTAACTTACATTTTTACCTAACATTATCTAATATTCAAGAAAATATTTAGTTAATTTTTTAATTTTACCATTTTACTGTTAACATTTTCCACTTTATCACATTTCTAATATGAAACTTTTAAGGGATTTTTCCCTTTTGTAGTTGTATGTGCTGTTAAAATTACATTGAAATAATAATTAATTTCATTTTTCTATTATAAATTTATATCTATGAACACACTTATGACTAAAAACGAGAGAAAATTTTGTAATTTACAATTAAAAGATTATTTATTCAAAAAATAAAAATGCAAGTTTAAATAAAGTGACTAACGATTGAACAACATTTTTTTACCATAAAAAATTTAAATTCAATGTGCGTGATATTATTATAAAGTGCCAATGCACGTTATAAAGCACTGATTTTAATAATTTTGTTAGTACATATATGTACATATATTATTAACTTGAACACATTGAACATTATTATGCATAATATTATTTACTCAATTTCAATGTAAAATACTTTGGGTATATGTGCAGAAAAAATATCCTTTTGAAAATTGCATTTAAAATTAAAATTTTTCGTATTATATTATACTTACCCTTGTGGAAATATCTAATTAAAATTCAGTACAACTCTCAGAATATATGAAAATGTATAAAAAAAGACTTGATGATGTGATGATGATTACTATTTGCCGATATGTGCGAAGTTATTGGCAGCTATATATATATTGATACTCCTAGAACGGATTAATACCAAATTGGATTTCATATTATAAATTAAATTAATAACTTTAGTTTTAATATAATTTTATTATTTTTTGGTGAAAATGGTGAAATTTATCCAAAAAACATTATAAATTTTTAATTGGAATAATTTTATCGATTTATGGATATCTCAACTTTTGTTATTTTGGTTACAAAACGCAAAAATTTAGGATAATGAAATTATTATAGTTTGTTTATTTATAATAATAATATATTGATCTTTCTTTTCTTAAAAATTAATGCTGAACGTCTACCAAGGTTTTTGCTATACGGAAGAATTACATAAAATTAGTTTTGTATGCACTTAAAATTGAAGATAAAATTTAGTTTTGATAATATTTTTTATTTGATAGACTTGGTACACTCTTATAATAGGATTAATTCAATCATTTTATTAATAACTTACTTTACTTTTGAAATTAGAAGTAGTAGTAACTAACCTTGTTTGTAATTTGATTTCAGTTCTAGGCGGAAATAAGTTTTTATCTGTTTTTCCTTATAAATACAATAATATTATTTTTACAATTCAAATACACAAAGTATAATGTTGCAAAGTGGCAAATGGAAATTATTATTTCAATTTGTATGAAAAAATAAGATAAAACTATGTTTAAAACTTTTAATTGTTTAGATAAAATTTTCTAAGGATTTGAAAAATTCAATTTATAAATCATATTAGTCAATATTTTTGTTGTAGGTAGTCAAAGTACTATTATTAAGATTAGAAATTTTCGATTTAAATTTAAAGTATCTCTCTGTGAAATATTTCTTGCTCGATAGCTCAGATGATAGCTCAAAAATTAATATATCTATGTTTATAGATAATTTGATAAACTATGTTTATTTAATGTACGTAATTTATTGGAATATGAAGAAATACTAAGTAGTATAAATTTTATAGCAGAAAATGGAAATCTAAAAAAAAATCAGGCAATTCAACATTAAATATAAAATACAATTCGGGCCGGTTAAAAATGCTTAGAGAACCATATATAGTAGTTTCTTCACCACCGATTTAAAGTATTGCAGATATGATAAATAATTTTGTACGCTCTGTGACAGACAAACAAACAATATGTGGTTCCAACAAGATTCGATGTGACATCCCTGCTAAAAGAAATTTTATGAACGGTTTTTTTAAGAAATGGAGTTTCCTTATGGAGTACCTAAAGTCCAACATCGAAGCTGAACTCAAGGCGAGAGAGTCACATAGGTTGAGTGTTGTAATGCAAAACACTCTGCACAAAGAAAAATGCTGGTCACATATGTATGAGACATTATAACGAGTAGTATGAAATACAATGAAGTCTGGTGATGCGTTGGATGGTCGAAAAAAAAGTTCGCTCAAACTTTTTTCCTAGGCGTTTCCAAAGTCGGGGAGTCCGAAAATGCAAAAAAAGTGTCCGGGGACGCGTACGCTTTTTATGTGCGCAGCAACATCTCCTAGAACCGCTCGTCCGATTTTAATGAAATTTGGCACACAGACTCTAACAGACTTCACCCCGGTGCTTTTACAAGATGAGATTGATCCTTTAAGTGGGACCATGTTATATTTTTCCATTTATGTGGGAACCTATGTGTTTTTGTTCTACACACTGAAAAATTTTCGTCATATGCGATGCAAATTGCATCGCATATTCATCCAGCGCTAAATTACATCAAATTTAGATGTAATGCTTACATCGCATCTTGATGTAATGCAAGAATCATCGATTTTAGGTGTTTCTTGAAACGGAATAAATGCGATGCTATATATTCAAATTTGGGTGCTTGCTGTAAGGAAATAAATAAGATGCAAGGTACTTCAAATGTGGACGCTTCTTGCAATAGAATAAATGCGATGCAAAAATATTGATATTTAGCTGTAGGTTGCAAAGGAATAAATGCGATGCTATATATCCAAATTTGGGTGCTTGCTGTAATGAAATAAATAAGATGCAAGGTACTTCAAATGTGGACGCTTCTTGCAATGGAATAAATGCGATTCAAATATATCGATATTTAGCTGTAGGTTGCAAAGGAATAAATGCGATGCTATATAACCAAATTTGGGTGCTTGCTGTAATGAAATAAATAAGATGCAAGGTACTTCAAATGTGGGTGCTTCTTGCAATGGAATAAATGCGATTCAAATATATCTATATTTAGCTGTAGGTTGCAAAGAAATAAATGCGATGCTATATATCCAAATTTAGGTGCTTGCTGTAATGTAATAAATAAGATACAATGTCGTCATATTTAGGAACTTTTTGAAGCGGAATGAATGTGATGCATTTTATATCAATTAAAAATAGTTCTACCAATGCAAGTAATGCGATGAATAAAATATCACTTTTAAATGCATATCCATCCACATATATTGTATAAAGGGAATTAATAAATAAACAAATATATTAATTGATTATTTTTTATTACAGAAATCGTAATTGTAACTAATTATAAATTTTCTTGTACATATTACTTAAATTATTGCAATCCTTTTTGTAATGTTTATATTTCTAATAAAATTACATTATACATTTTGTAATAAACGATAAATAATATTATTCATAAATTTTATTGCCATTATTTTTAATTAGTTTGTATAAAACTAAATCTAAACCAAAATTGTGTGATTAATCAAATTAGTTAATTTTAGTTATAATTGATTTAATTAATTATAAAATATAATTAAATTAAATACCAATACAGTTAGGAATTAAATATTTTTTGATTAATTCAGATAATTAGTATATTGGTACCTTAACAGAAGAAAATTATTAAATATTTTTTTTTATATATAATTTCTATATTATTTTATAATAAAATAATGTTTTATAATAATAATAAATATATTTATATATATAGAGTTGCTTAGATTATTAAAGTTAATTAAAATCATAAATCGAATAGTAATTTTATTATTTTTATTATATAAATCTTAAATTATAGCTTAAAATATAATATTTATTACTCTCATTAGAAAAATATTTTTCATAGCTTTGCTTATATTTCAAATCATTAAAATTAATATACACAGGTTCAGACAATGTTTTTTCAATTAGTTGATAAGAACACATAAAGTTATCATAAATGCCAATAAATTCTTTTACAAGGAAAACTATGTTCTCATTTTTCTGTAATATTTCTGCAATTTCAAAAAAATACAACATTTCATTACTTTCACATTTTTCTTTCAATAAAAAAAAATTTCTTTTGTAATGAAATTCAACCTGGAGATAAGATAGGGAATAAGTTCGATTACTTGAGTCACTTAGTTCATTCGTATTCTTATATATACTTTTCTTACCCTTAACTATTATTTGTTTGAAATCTAATTTATTCCAAATGCCTGCTATCATCTGCTGATGTCTCACAGCTAATGTTTTACAAGCATTTACGAAATTTTGTGTCAAATTTCTTGTGAAATAACGATGTTTCGACTCGTATCTCATTGTCCATAAATGAATAACAGGACCCATCTCCCTAATTACCATTGGATAATGTGTTAAAAAATGTTGTTTAGGTGTAAGATGTTTTTCAAACACATTAATTACGCATTGTAGGTGATCAGATATTAGATTCTGCAATTTATTTATATCAAGTTCTGTTACCTCATAAGCAAATAAAATTGTTAAAATTTCCAACATTGTAACTATAACCTGCCATTGCTTTTCATGTTCAGAATTGTAGAACCTACCAAAAATGAATGGAAAATGAGAAGCTAAACAAAGGATTTGAATAGCATTTTGGCCTAAATTGCTTTTTTCGAACTTAATGTGTGAGGTTTTGTTTTTTCTATCAATAAATCCAAAATTGTATGCGGAAACACAATCATTAATTTTATCGATATTTAAAAATATTTTTTTTTCAATGAAAAATTCAAACATATATTTCAGAGCGAGTGATACAAATCCCTCTAATGCGTCATGCATTATATCAACGCTAAAGTTTTTCATGGTATTAAAAAATTTTAGATCATTTAGAACTGAGCTACGACAAATTCCATTCGTTTCAATCATTTTTAGTTTTTTTAGAGGGGGCTGATTATCTAAAATACTATAGCAATTTTCTTTTCTCAAAAATTCAATAACTTCAAGAGTACTTTTTTTTGCCATTTGCATTGGCATATTACAGAACCGGCAAAAATATCTTGCAGAAAAAGATTTAGTAAAACCAATCAAATCATTTGCAGCCAGATTATCGTGAGAAAGAGATATTATTGTTCCGTACAACTGGCCCAATTGGTTAATGAAAATACCTTCTGTTTCTATAATTTTAATATCGTTGACTATTGGGCTTAATATATTATTTAAATTAAATCCTCCATACAAATCATTTACATAAAAAAGACAAACAAGAAATATATTGTTGAGATTTGCTTTTAGATTGTTTGGAATATTTACTAACGTGAAATAAATCGCACCAATTTTATGGATTATGGTTTTGCTTCCAAGAACTCTTGCAATTTCAAAATCATCATAATATAACTGAATTAAAATCTTTTTTTTATCTTTAAAATGAGATTCTATTGAACGAAAACGATTACCACAACAAGCATTTTTAAAAATTCCATCCTGGCAGCTGTGTGAGCTGTTGAAATTTTCGAAAATTTCGCGGAAGTAACCATTTTGAAACACTTTTTGAATAGTAGCAGTGCATGGTATAAATTGAAAAAAATTTTGTACTAACATTCGTTTATATGTACCAGTTTTTTGATCACAACGCATTTCCCATCTAAATCCTATTGGATTTTGTTGCGGCTGGATATAGAATTTATTTTCAGAAATTAACTTCACTCTTTTATATTTTGAGCTAAAATTATCGAAAGTTTTGGAAATTTGACTAATTTTATATGTATTATTGCATTTATCTTTTGGTACTTCAATAGAATTTAAAGCTGATTTTGTAACAATTGCAGTTTCTTCAAAAATGGTTGTAATTGTACTCTCAGGTAATCCAAGTATATTTAATTTGCTATAAAAGTTTTTCATTGCATTTTGAAAAGCATTTAAGTTATCGACATTATTAATATGAGAAAACTCGCAATTTTTTTGATACATAACAACCGATTCTATATCAACAGGCTTTCTTAAACTATTTATATTTAAACTATTTATTAACCTATTATTATCATTTTGTTCTAAATCAATTTTATCATCGTGTTTTTTAATATGTTTTTTAAGGGCATAATAAGATTGAAAACTGTTTTCACAATTTTTATTTCTGACACATTTGAGTTTAGTTTTAGCATTGTCTTTAATAAATTCTTGATATTTTAAATGTAGTATTACATTTTCAAGAGTATGAAAAGTTTTAAAGCAAATAAAACAGAAAAAATTCATTTTAAATTAAATTAAAATTACTTTCACAATACAAAAGTTGAAATTGAAATTAAATTATAATTCCTTTTATAAAAAAATATTAGAGTTAGCTTTACAATTCAAAATGTGAAATTAAATTAGAACTGCTTTTATAAAAAAAATATAAACATACGTATAAAAGTATAAACATTTTGAATTCTTAAAAAAAATATTTTATTGTGTACCTGCACATTCTTTTCGTAAAATATTTGAAATCTCCTTTACACGAGTTGTAACTTTGTCAACTGGCATTTCATAAAAAAAATACATCATAAATGTCCAGAACGTGTTGAGGCAATTACTAAAGTTTTGATTAAACACATAATGTGCCTTGAAAAGTATGTCAATAGCTTCAACAATCTCACAATCCTTTAAAAGTATCAATTCCTTCTCAACGCAAAGATACATTGATGAAATTACTAATTTGCTTTCACCTGAAGCAATCAAATAAGGATTGGTAAAGTTAGATTCAATTAGCTCTTCGTTTGTTAGGTTAAGCTTTAAATATAAAATGATTTAAATATTTTTAACAAATTTATATATTACATATTCATACCTTTTTGAATATAACCAATTTCTCCATAGATTCAGTGAATGTTTCTCTTGGTACTTTCGCTGACGATTTTCCAGCAACAATATTTGGTAAAAGACATAGCAGGAAAAAAAATTTTTGTACTGATGGTTGCCATTCTATAAAAATTAATATAAATTAATGAACATATATAAAATAAAACCAGCAAGAGTTTTTACCATCAATTTCTGGTAATCCTATGAATGTGGGACCCTTAAGATTTGCGAATACTTTTGGAACAAGTTCACCAAAAACAGACCAATTTTTTATAAAATTATTGTGTAAAGCAGAATATCTTAATTCAAAGTCAAATAATATCTGAAAAAATATATATTAAATATGTAACGATATGTTTAATTATTATGAGTGTCATACTAAATCTGGACTAGTAAAAAAAAATGGGAAACACGTTGAAAATTTTTTAATATTTTGATCTTTAATGGCAGAAATACGCAGCTGCAAACTTGAAGTTAATTTTTTTTTAATTAATTCTTTTTGAGTTTTATGATTTGCATTTCTCAAAATTATCATATCCTCATTTGTGTCCAGGTTTTCAACGAATGTTTCATTTTTGCTAGTGTTTGTTTCGATATCAGAAATAAAACTTGATGATTTGCGCTTCCTAGAAGATGTACCAGAAATTGCGCTCTCTAAAGCATAAATTTTTTGTCTGACTCTTTGAAGACGCTGTAATAAATACCCACGATTTTCTTTCTGATTGTACAACAATTCCTGAAAAAAAGAAGTATAAATAAGCAATTGCATTGAATTTTCATAAATTTCAATAAAAATTTTAAATAAAAAATTAGTAATTTTAAATATATTTTTAACAAAAAATATTGTTGAAGCACCTAATTTATAACTCTAAGTAATAATTTATGATGCCAGTTAAAGTTTTATGAAAAAATAATACAATTATTCTTACAATTCCACCAGTTTCCTCATTATCAGTTTTTAACTGAGGAAAAAGTTTTATTATGGCAAATGCCAGTGCTGAAATATATTCGGGCCTCGGATGGTGAGAAAATTTTTCAACAAGATAATCGACTCCTTCTCTGACAATTGATCTTCTTTCAACATCAGTTAAAATCCGCAAAACTTTATTTGGAATATTTTTCTTGCTTAAAACAAATGAATTTTTACTTCTCTGAATATAATTTTCAAAGCACTGAGGAAATGAGGAAAAAGAAATTTTTTGTGTAGAATAATGTTTGTTTTTATGACTACATTTAAAGTTATAATTTACTTCTATATCAATAAACATTTCGGATCCTATTTTGCAATTTAAGCGCGTTACGCTCGACGTTTGAGGATTCATTTCTATGTAATATTTAAAACTATTTTAGTAACTTATCTTAAATACTGATTTATTAATTTATTTTCTTACCAGTATCTCTTTTTGTTATGACATTTAAAAAAAAGTCAGGATGCATATAAAATTGGTTAAATATATCCATGAACAGTTCTTGAGAAAGTGTTGTTCCTGATGCATCAGTAAAATGATCAATGTCGAGAGCTGAAACACCAATATTTATTGACACTGCAAAATTAAAAATTATTTTACGATATAGACATATTTATATTTATATTTATATATATATATATATATATAAAAATATATATATATTTATCTAAAATTAATTTCGAAACAATTTTACATCGGAAATATAGCTTAATTTTATTATATGAAGCTAGTTTAATCTTTTTTGAAAAAAGATGTAAGCTTACTTCGTATAATAAAACGAAGCTATATTTTCGATGTAAAATTGTATCAAAATTTGCAAATTTTTTGTTCAAAATGTGAAATATTTTATATTTTATTTTAGTTTTTGTCAATTAAATATAAAATAGTTTATCTAAAATTAATTTTATATGAAGCTAGTTTAATTTTTTTTGAAATGAGATGTAAGCTTACTTCGTATAATAAAACGAAGCTATATTTTCGATGTAAAATTGTATCAAAATTTGCAAATTTTTTGTTCAAAATGTGAAATATTTTATATTTTATTTTAGTTTTTTTGTCAATAAAATATAAAATAGTTTATCTAAAATTAATTTCAAAACAATTTTACATCGGAAATATAGCTTAATTTTATTATATGAAGCTAGTTTAATCTTTTTTGAAAAAAGATGTAAGCTTACTTCGTATAATAAAACGAAGCTATATTTTCGATGTAAAATTGTATCAAAATTTGCAAATTTTTTGTTCAAAATGTGAAATATTTTATATTTTATTTTAGTTTTTGTCAATCAAATATAAAATAGTTTATCTAAAATTAATTTTATATGAAGCTAGTTTAATTTTTTTTGAAATGAGATGTAAGCTTACTTCGTATAATAAAACGAAGCTATATTTTCGATGTAAAATTGTATCAAAATTTGCAAATTTTTTGTTCAAAATGTGAAATATTTTATATTTTATTTTAGTTTTTTTGTCAATAAAATATAAAATAGTTTATCTAAAATTAATTTCAAAACAATTTTACATCGGAAATATAGCTTAATTTTATTATATGAAGCTAGTTTAATCTTTTTTGAAAAAAGATGTAAGCTTACTTCGTATAATAAAACGAAGCTATATTTTCGATGTAAAATTGTATCAAAATTTGCAAATTTTTTGTTCAAAATGTGAAAAATTTTATATTTTATTTTAGTTTTTGTCAATCAAATATAAAATAGTTTATCTAAAATTAATTTTATATGAAGCTAGTTTAATTTTTTTTGAAATGAGATGTAAGCTTACTTCGTATAATAAAACGAAGCTATATTTTCGATGTAAAATTGTATCAAAATTTGCAAATTTTTTGTTCAAAATGTGAAATATTTTATATTTTATTTTAGTTTTTTTGTCAATAAAATATAAAATAGTTTATCTAAAATTAATTTCAAAACAATTTTACATCGGAAATATAGCTTAATTTTATTATATGAAGCTAGTTTAATCTTTTTTGAAAAAAGATGTAAGCTTACTTCGTATAATAAAACGAAGCTATATTTTCGATGTAAAATTGTATCAAAATTTGCAAATTTTTTGTTCAAAATGTGAAATATTTTATATTTTATTTTAGTTTTTTTGTCAATAAAATATAAAATAGTTTATCTAAAATTAATTTCAAAACAATTTTACATCGGAAATATAGCTTAATTTTATTATAATATATAATAATATTTGCACTTTTTTACACTAAATATTTACCCGACAATACAATATCTTCGTAGTTTATAACATTTTCTGCAGAATGAGCTACAATTTGTATAAATTGTTTTTTGTTATTAAAATTTATTTTTGTCACAATTTTTTTATTTATCTGTTCTTCACCGCCGGTTATCATTATTAATTAATAATATACACTTTAAATGTTTTAATGTTTCACAGATTTTGTTTTTTTTTTAATAAATATATTACACACAATAAATTTTTACACGCACTGAAAAATATTCGCACAATAAACGTACCACGCAACTTAAAATCCACATTGACAATAAAAATTTGAAAATGAAAAACAAAACAAAAAAATTGTATACTTTTACCGCTAATTTCTATTTTTTTCGCTATGAAAAAAATTTACATATGTATAGTTTCTTTTTGTTGCAATTTGAACTATGCAAGACAAAATGTTTTTTAGGGTGACCAGGTTTAAATGCATTCTGCAATAAATTTAAAAATATTTTAGTATAGAAAATTAATCAAGTTTAAATAATTTAATCATTTTTTAAATTAAACTACTCGTTTTTAAGAAAGATATTTTTAAAAACGGGCATAAAACTTATTTATTTTGAAAGCCGTTAATTAATTTAATTTTGAAACCGATTACATAATTCAATTTTAAAAATAATTAAAATATTTTGAAAAATGATTAATTAATTTTGGGAATGAAGTTGGTATATAAAAGTATTTAGAATTTAGATGTTAGTTTTGTAATTCTAACATTACAACTAAATTCTAGGTATGAAAAACTGTTGGAAATTTGCTGATAACAAAATTATCCGTATCAAAAGTTATCGTAAAATAAAAATTATTTATATTATTAGTAATATAAAATATAAGAACATGAAAATTTTTAACATATTCAGTTTCGGTTAATACGAGATATGAACGTATGGCCACCCTACATTTATTAGGCACTTGTTTTGTACTTCCTTAAACAAACAAAATTGTTTAGCAAATGTTTTTTTTCCAACGAAGAAAAAATATTACATTTAGAAGAATAATCTCTCTCTCTCTCTCTATCATGTTAAAAAATATGATTGTAATTGCTTTTTGCGACGTAATTATCAACTGATTTAATTGTGTTTTGCATTAAATGCACTTCGATTTAATTTTGCACTCAGTTTCAATAAATTGCATTAAAAATATTTTCTGAATTAAGACTTGTATCGAAATATAATGGTTTTTGTATCGCATATTTTTCATTGCAAGGTATGCATCAAAAAAAATTACTATATTTTTCAGTGTGTACGGAAAAATGTAAAAAAAAAAATTATGTCTCAGATTTGGATAAAATTTAAAACATAGGTTGGTATCATGATTGTCCAGAAGCCTACCTAGATACAGGTCTGTAACTTCAGAGGGTCCATACTAAAATTTCCGATTAAAATTTCATATGCTCTAGCTAGAGAATATGGTATTTATTATCTGATTTGAAAGAAATTTGACACACATAGTTAGCTTCCTTATGTACTTACTGTCTGCAAAGTTTAAAGTCGGTAATTCAGTGGGTCCATGTTAAAATTTCCAATTATATTTCATAAGTTCAATATTCAACATGATACAGTAATTGGCACCCAATTACAATTATATTTCAAACACAGGTTGACTTTGTTACCTACTTATTGCTCCAAAAATTTATATCAGGTAGCTTCATTGTGTTCATGGTAAACTAATATATGAGCAACTTAGTTTCCAAAGAATATTTCATATGTTCTACACCATATAGTAATTATTATCAGTTTTCAATGAAATTTGGTTCATAGGTTGGATTCGTGACTACGCATGTCTAGACTAAGGTAGAAGTTACTAGTCTGAGGGGGTCCATGTTAAAATTTCTGATTAATATTTCATATGTTCTAGAACATATGGTAAATATTATTCAATTTCAATGAATTTTTGTACACAGGTTGGATTCGTGATTACGCATATGTAGACTAAGGTAGAAGTTAGTAGACTGAGGGGGTCCATGCTAAAATTTCCGATTAATATTTCATATGTTCTAGAACATAATGGTAAATATTATTCAATTTCAATGAAATTTTGTACACAGGTTGGATTCGTGATTACGCATATTTATACTTATTATAGTTATTTTAATAATATTATTTATTATTAAAGAAATAAAAATATAAAATTATTAATTTTGAAATCAAAGGTAATGTTAATTACAAAAAACTTTTGAACATAAATCGCTATTAAACATACTACGAGTTAT